>CAIGRF010247722.1:0-10362 GCA_903798235.1 Fraxinus ornus
AACATAGCAAGACACAGACACAGCCTTACCCAGAAATAGCCGCCCCAGATTCAGAAACTGTTCTATCAATTCCACCTCCACTTCCACCACCAGCTACCCTTCTCCCTGCAAATTCAACCTGCAATTCCGCCTCCACTACCATCTACCCTTCCCCCTGCGAATTGACTGCCCAAACTATTATCCAACCCGACTCAATTTTCACAGCAAACAAATTAAAAACAGAGCGAAATCGGACCCAACTACTATGATACGGAATAGCAAGCAAATAACCAACTATTATCACAAGCAAAGGAATCAAAACCTGGATTTGAAGATGCGAAACCTGGATTCAAACTCCCCGTCGTGAAGCCTTCGATCCGGCTAAACAAGAACAAAAAGCCCTTGATTTGAAGATCCCGTCTAGAATCGTTCGATTTGGCAACACGATCTGATTTCATTTTTGGGTGGTGGGTTTCTGAGAGATATCGATTTACAGGGAGAGGGAGAGGGAGAGAGTGGCGAGTGTTTTCTAAGAGGGAGAGAGTTGGGAGAGAGGGAGATATTACCAGGGCCGTTTCGCGTGTTTTGTAAAATGTGGTCGTTTTGTCCTGTATTTTCCAAAACGATGATTTTATCATTTTCAGTTTGTTGTTGTATTTTTTTTTCATTTTCAAAAACTCGGTTTTGAAAATAAGATAGAGAACGCGTTTAGATGTTTTGGTCATTTTCCATTTTTAGTTGTTTTTTTTTTTTCATTTTCAAAAACACATTTTCGAAAATAAGATAGAGAAATCGTTTTCGCTGTTTTGAAAAATCGAAAACAGAAAACGACAAAGAGAACATGGCCTAAGTTCTTACAGATTTTCAGCACATACAGATTTCCTTGATTCTTGATTTCAGAAGTTGCTGAATTTTCTATGAACAACTTCTCTCAATTCTCAATTGCTTCGAACGTAGCAAACAACTCTTTAACAAAGTGCACATGCCTCGTAGCACTTGTGTCAATTCACTACTCTTTTAGGTTAGAACCCACCATATTCAATTCAGAAATGGACTGTGAGATTCATTTTTGACACATCATGTGCCATGTAGCCTACCACATTTATTTCTTTTTTTATTATTCTTCTTTGGCAATCTCCGCTAGAAGACTTATGGCTTACTTTCTCACAATTGAAACATTTTTCTTGAAATTTCTTTTTAGAAATGGCCCATTTCGGCCCCAACTTAGCACCTTTACCACTAGATATCCCATACTTGTTCTTGAAGGTCATAGAACTTTGACCGCGCTCAACAACATTAACTTCAACCACAATAGGATTGAATCCCTTCTTTTCTGAATTTCTGTTGTCTTCTTCAATTCGAAGTCTAACAATCAGTTAGTGATGGTAAGAGGCGGGTATGAGATGGGTCGGCCATTTCTACCTCCATCCCGCCTGGTATTTTTGTTACCTTATCCCATCCTCATACCTGGTTAAAGCGGAATGGGAAGAGTTCGGAGCGAGGCAGGTCCGCTACCCCCATTTATTTTTTTTTTTTATTTTTTTTATGTCTTTAGGTAGTAAATATTATTATTTTTTTACTAAAACAACTTATGTTCTCTTTAAAAATGATGATAAATCTATTATTCTTATTTGATAAAAAAAACTTAAATTTAAAATTAACTTTAAACGGGACGGAGAATATATTTCTCATACCCCTCGCTACCCGCCCCGTACCCACTTCGGGGTAATGACCACTTCCCGCCCAGTTTACTTGATTATGCGTGTAATCCCTGTCCCATTAGGGCCGAGTCCCACATGTATGGATCAAACGAATTTTTTTGTCATCCCTACAATCAGTTATTCAATATTTATTTACTTTTGTTTATGTTTAAAATAATTCTTGAAATCTTTCCACAAGGAAGAGGGAAATTTTTCAATAATTGCAATCACTTGTAAAAAGTTTCACTAAAAATCATCCATTCAACATGAATCTTATGAAGAATCACTTGGAGTTCTTGCACTTGATTGATTACTGTTTTGAAGTCCACCATCTTATAATTCAAGAATCGGCCAGCAATGAATTTCTTGGCCCTGACGTCCTTAGTCCTATATTTTCGGATCCAATGACTCTCACAACTCCTTAACAGTTTTCATAGTACTATACACGTATAGGGAGTCTGCTAAAGTGTTCATGATGTAGTTTCATCACAAAAAAATCTGAATGTTTCCACGCATCAAGTACGCTGACAATTTAAACATCTTCCTTACTCTATTTGAGTTTTAGAGCAGTTTCAATCAAGAATCTAGCAAGATTCAATGTGGTCAGGTAAAACAACATTTTATGCTGCCACCTTTTGAAATTGAAGCAATTGAATTTCTCCAATTTTTCTACACGATTAACCAGAACAGTTACAACATGTTCAGTTGGTTGAGCTACAGTCTAGCATATAACATAGCTTGGCAATTTAGTCAAGACATAACTTGGATCTTGAGTCACGACAAAACTTGGCCCTAGAGCCACAACAGAACCCATGGTCGGGTTTTCAGAAGCCACATCCATATTGATTAGTTCGGTTGCAATTTCTAAAAATCAAACGAATATTAGTTCTCAATAAAACCAAATAAACAACTTGTCTCTAATTAATCGGTTTTAAGCTTGTTAGCTAAAATATTGCAGATTAAAATAATTTTGTTAATTACATTAAAAAAGGGAACAAGTAATCTAAAACTGTAGGAAATAACGAAAGAGCGAATAAACTTTCAAATCGAGGCCTGTGTAAACACAGTTTCCTTAGAACATATTCGTCTCCTCACCTTAGGTACTTGAGATTTAGTTCGAGCGTCTACTTTCTGGATACAATGGAAAATCAGTAGAGTTTGAGCATTGCAAATGTTACTCCAGCGAACTGACTTAGTATTTGAACACTATCACCACCAAGACCTTGGCATAAAGTGAAAATTATGTATGCAGACAAGAGACAAAATTTTATACGCCGTGTATCTGTAAGGAAGGAAGGTGACTATATAAATAGGCTTTAATGAAAAATTAATAGGCCAAGAGTTATGCCATTAACCACCATTAACCTAGCTGTTAATATCTCCATTAACACAAACATAATCACGTGAGTTTCAAGAGTTAAAAGAAATAAGCTATAATGAAGAATTAATACGTCAGGAATTATGCCGTTAACCACCATTAACTCGTCTCTTAATCTCTCAATTAACATAGATATAATCACATGAGCTTTAGGAGTTGAAAGAATTTGAAAGGTTTTATTTGAAAAGTAATAAAATAAAGACAAAATGTGAACCCTCTTAAAGGCCAAATTTTGGTCCATTGGTCCGATATTAGTGTACGCACACAAGTTTAAGGTTTCAAGTCTATTTCGATATGTGATTTGCATCCCCATGCACGTGCACGTAGAGAGAGCATTTATGCTACACATGATTATACTCTTCTAAAGTGTAATTATATTTAAAGTGGTCATTACTTATATCTATTTTTCAACATGGGATAACTTTAAACCGGTTTTCCTCCAACACAAAACATCTTCCAATGCATCACTTTGAGTTCCAATTTCTCAATCACCCGAGCATCATTTTTGGCAAGGAAATATATGATTTCAATGTTCTTATGGAGAAGAACACAAATCAATCTTGATCTTTTAAAATAAACAAACAAGTCTCACTCAAAATTTATGCCAAAATTAGTCTTTCAACTCATTTTTTTGCAACATTAGTTTTATTTAGGGTTCGTCTGATAGGCAAATGTGAAAATGAATTTCAATTCCATGTTAATTGGAAAATAAAAACCCACAAAATTCATAAGAATTCGTTTTCCATGAAAACAAAGAAAATATAGTTTAAAATTATTGTACCTTAGAATTCGATTTTCATTTCCACGTTGTAATCAAACGGCCAAAATTGAATTTGTTTTCCTCGGATATGACATTTTCCATAGAAAATATGGCAATCAAATGGGGCCTCAGTTCACAACATATATATAGAACGAATACACGTTTTCATTATTGAACATATTTATGTTTTTTGTTTTAACAGGGCCAAGGACAGCAAAAATACTGGTGTATGAATACGTGACTAATGGTTCATTACTTGATTACATAATGGGTAAGTTCTAAATAAATTATTTTAAAAAAAAAATTTAAATGATCATAATTAGCCATGATAATTGTGAGTCTCTTTGCTGTTGTTGCAGGAAGGGGAGGGAGAAGTTTAACTTGGAGGCAAAGGGTAAACATAGCCATTGGAGCAGCTAAAGGTAAGTCCTCACTTCTTGCAAGAGACATGCCTTCTTCGATAAATAATAAATTTAGAGTGGGTCGTGGTTTAAATCGGCTCTTCAATCGACACCCCTTAATCTACTATTCACTTAAAAGACATGAAGTCCTTACTTCTTGAATTAGATCTACTTAAAGATCCAATAGACCAAGAAATGTAATAAACAATTAAGATAACCTCATCATGCGATGTAATTAAAATATTTGCAAGATCAGATTCATAATTTGTCGATTAAACAAATTGTTAGAATTCCAGAGTAACACTTTTGAAGGCAATGACTTAAGACGAAATTCGTTTCATTTTATAGATGGGAGAAAGATGCGGACCCAACATTTATTTGTTCAATTTCAACTTAAGAAAGAAGAATTTGCTCTTTTATCTTGTAAACATAAATTTCTTAATAATCGGTATGATAGTGGCCACCTCGAACTGCCTGTACCGGCTTCTTTTCAATTTTTCACTTTTTTTTTTTAACATTACTTTCTAATGAATTTAGGGTTAGCTCACCTCCATGAAGGGGTCAATCCAAGTATAATCCACAGGGACATAAAACCAAGCAACATCCTAATTGGAGAAGGATTTGAGGCAAAAGTATCAGATTTTGGGCTTGTTAGATCAGGCCCAGTTGGGGACCAATCTCATGTTAGCAGCCAAGTTAAAGGGACACCAGGCTACCTTGATCCAGCCTATTGTTCTAGTTTTCATCTCACTCCATTTACTGATGTGTATAGCTTTGGAGTCATCCTTTTGCAACTTCTTGCTGCTAGACCTGCAATTGAGTCAACTAGGAATCAAGCCAATTTGCACATCATTGATTGGGTAAGTCGAAAATATTGAGTTAAATCTTTCGTTTTTCGTATAATTGTCTTTCAATGTGCTTATTCTGCTAATAACTTAGGCTTCCTATGACAGTCGAAGGATAATTATTTATTTGAGACTATGCAGGCAAGGCCTAGTATTGAAAGAGGGAATGTTGAGGAAATATTGGATGCTAATCTCTTAATAGAGGGATGCAACATGGAAATGATGTTGAAAGTGGGACAACTTGGCCTAAGATGTGTGATGAAAGAGCCTAAAAAAAGGCCTACAATGACTCAAGTGTGGCAAGAACTTGAAGCCGATCTCTATTCAACGGACGACCTCCTACCCAAACAATCTCGAAAGATGGATTCCAAAAGACTTGAGGGCATTTCTAGTCAATCAATAGGACATAAGAGTCATCCATTGATAACGGATCAAGATTACTCTCAAAGCATTAATGTGAGTATTGATGGCATTAAACTTCAAAGATTTCGTGTAGATTTGGATGGCCTCTCTTTTCAAAGTGGAAGTTTGAGGTGTTTAGAAACAAGTGAGAGTATAGACGATGATTTTAGCATACCTCGCTGATTGCTTAGATTCTAAATGACCTAGTTTGAGAATCAGTATTGATATGAACATTTTAAGTGATGAAACATGTACGATTTAACAATTAGAAATATTGTCGTATTGTCCCTATATGTCTATATTGTTGGCTTTCTTCATCACACGAATTTTTATAGAAGTAAACAACTCTAAGCCGCTATTTATTTACTCAAATTTTGCCTTCAACATGCTACTCATGTCCAAATGTGGTTCGTTTCTAAATCAAGTGCTTAACATGCGCACATTTCCATAAATTTTTGAGGGTGAGACTTCAAAATCTTTGTCTACGCTAGTAGTAACTCCGTTAAATTACTCATATGATTCAAAGCTTAAACTATTACAAATGAACAAATGTATTTATTTAAATTTTGTCTTGTTTGAAAAATCCAGCAAGACCCTTTTGAAATTTCTAAAATGTGATAATCATAACATTGAAGTATATCACTTCAGTTAATCAGATGATTGAAATACTTGAGAAGAATCATAGCCAAAAGAAAGTGATGCAGCAGGAGATCATGCCATTGTATGATCAATAGAAGGACCTACTGCCCTCTTATAGGTATACCACTTCGCAACTAGGAGATATGCACCTAAATTAAGGACACTTAACACAGCCAAAAGCCAGAAGAAATAGTGCAGGTGCCCATAATTCAGATTATCAGGTATCCATCCAGGACCCCCGTCCCTTGTGCTTATATCTGTAACAATATTCACCAGAAAAGTACTCAAATAATTCCCGACCGCGGCTGTGGTGAGCGCCAGGGCTGAACACAGGCTTCTCATTGCGTCAGGTGCCTGCTCATAGAAGAATTCGAGTTGTCCGATGAATGTGAACACCTCAGCACATCCTATGATGAAGTATTGTGGAACTTGCCAAAATATTGACATATTCATATGTTTAGCATCATAGGAATTTTGCTCTCTGACAATTCTGAGTCTTGTCATTTCCAGTGTTCCTGCTGTCAACATGGCAAAAATGGAGATAACAAGTCCAATTGCTATCCTTTGAAGCTGTGTGAAGCCGTTCTTGTTGCCTGTAAACTTTCGGGCTAAAGGAACGATAAGACGATCATAGACAGGAACCCAAAAAATGACACTGATCGTGTCAAATAGGGATAGAGAAGCCGATGGGATTTCAAATGATTTTCCCATATGAAGATCCATCGTGTTGCCTTGTAGAACGAATAATGTGCCCATCTGGCTATACACCGCGCTAAAAATAATCCCGGTAGCCCATATGGGGAGCAAACGTATAATTGATTTAAGTTCTTCGACTTGAGTGACGGTGCAGAGTCTACAGGCATCAATCGAGCCCTTGATACGATCTGATTGTGTCTCCACAGCAGCCTTGTCGAAGAAACTGAATGAGAAACATAAAACGAGCATTATTTTTATTTTTCTACAAATTAATCAATTATTCATCGCTAGAGAATGTTACCTGAATTGTTTTGTGTGATCAAGTTTTCTACTTCCTTGAACAGCAGATCTTTCATCTGCAGTCTCATAGAGAAGAGACTTATCCTGAGGCACTTGTACTCCACTTTTTCGGAAGGATGCAACTAGCACTTGGCCTATTCGAGTTAAGGGGCTCCCTCCGGGCCTCTGGTTGCGATAAAGGCGGGTACCCGAGAAAAAACTGACCACAGCAACTGCCATGGCCACAGCTGGGATGCCAAAACCCCATCCCCACCCTACATTTGTTTGTATCCATACAAGAACAGTAGAAGCAACAAGGGCACCTATATTGATTGAGAAATAAAACCAGTTGAAGAAAGAACTTTTGTTCTTCTTTTCAGCCTCATCAGAATCATCGAATTGATCTGCACCAAAGGAAGAAACACACGGCTTGATACCCCCGGTACCAAGGGCGATTAGGTAAAGGCCAAGGTAGAAAAATCCGGTTTGAAGGCCCGTCGAATGGCACACATTTTTTTCATCACAAAACGGTTTTAGTCCATGGACTGATGCTGATAATGTCAACAATGTCATCCCCTGAATCAAATGACACTCTCCGACTTAGAAATTATTGATGCATATTCAGTATACCGTGATTCATAAAGGGTAAAACGCCCGAACCAATACTAGTTTATTCAAATGAGGATCAAACCTTGGGCTAAGATTACACTTACAAAGACATAAATGATTGAGAAGGTTGCAATTGTCCAATATCGTCCCAGATAGGCATCGGCTAGAAAGGCACCCAGCAGAGGTGTAACATAGCACGTACCGGACCAATTCGTAACATTAGTAACTGCCACAACATTGCTCTCGTTCATTTTAAATTTGAGATAATTTACCAGATTTGTGTTGATCCCATAATATGCCAACCTCTCACAACATTCAGTTCCTATTTAACCAAACAAAATTGGAAACATAAAACAAAAAAAGAAGAAAAATGAGAGATGTTAAGCATTTCACTTATCTCTAATCAAATTCTCATCAGCAACAACAATAACAACAAAACACTGTTTCATATCCTGCCATAAGTCTGAGGAAAGGAGGAGGGTTGCCATAGATTAACGGCCAGCCGGGGTGGAGCCAGGCGGACAAAAAAAATGTACATATTCATAAATTATTTTTTCTTAAAACTTAAAAAATAAATAAATAAACCCTATTTGGCTCAGGGCAGGCCTGGCCCCAGTAAAACTTAGTCAGATTTTACAACATAAATCCTTATGTACGCTTCTACGAAATGAAGAAAAACATACCAAGGATGTAAGGACATGCTTTCCAGGTTCCAGTTTCCTGTTTGATTGCAGGACTGTTACGATAATCTGTCGTACCATCTTTCGTATATTTGTCTTCTTCAGCCATGATTGTAGATACAGGAAGTCACTCAATTTTCAGTGTTAGACGCCTGAATTCTGCACAAGTAGTTTAAGGAAGCCAAAGAGAGAATTTTGATAAAGTGTAAACAAATATGAGCAAATAATAATAGCTGGTGAATCTTATAATTTCCATGCACAACTACAGATAAGAGGCAGGTCTTGAGCTCAAGAAAACCAATGCCCTTATCATATTATATATAAAAGACAGAATAGTTTAACTCTTACCCTAGTTTATGGAGCATAAGAGTTATTTCATTTAATGTATCATTTAATGCTGCGTAAACTAGGGTTATAACCCTAGTGAAACTAAATAACATTACTCTAAAAGAAAAGATGAAAATATTTGACCTAAAGTAAAACTCTCGAATGGCAACAGATTGGTACGTAATATTAAATCGCGTTATAAGACAATACTCTTATTTCTTTCTGCACGCTGTCGGGTATAGTGCAAATCACCTTACAAAATCGAACGCTAATTTCGAGCGTATACAACTATATTGCAGATTATGCAATGCCTTAATGCTCGTGAACATATAAATGTTTGTTTGGCATAACTTATTTGAAAATAATTTTTTCTTAAATTCATTTTCAATCATAAATTATTTAAGAAAGTCATTTTTACACTTCAAATACTGTACAAAAACTCATAAGTCATAAGGCTTCTCGGGGGCAGCTAAATATTATAGGATGACTTTTTTTCTGGCACAATCTTCCCTTTCATGATCTGTTTCCTTACAGTGTAAGATAGCTAGAAAAATAGACTGCAATAATTAGGAGATATTTTTCAAAGTTTATGCAAAATGCTTTTCTATTATTTTATGTGCTCGTGTAAACATCTCCCAACTTTCCTTTGATCTTTCAGTAAATTATTTTGAATCAAATGGAGTGGCAGAAAAGAGTTAATTTAGTGGAAAACAAATTTGTAATAAAAATGATTATTGGTGCTTATTTACTTATAAGTAAAGTTTTTAAGGTGAGACAAACATGCTCCTACCCTCGTCAATCGAGCACGTACATGCACATACGTGCAGCAGGGCACACCTTTCAAACTAATCTTAAATGCCTTACAGTGATTAATTAATTTTAAGATTGAGGCATCATAAATTCAAGATGGATGAAGCAGGTGCAACATTTATGACTCAAATTAGATTAGACCACTCCTTGTTTTGGTTTTCTGTGGCACACTGTCTTAGAAAGTAAAAGCCTTTTCCCAAATAAATTTTAAAATTATAACTATTATCTTGTTTGTGTGCACGCACCAACGTGTATTTATTTATTTATTTTTTTTGTTAATGTAGGAACGTGTATTTATTTTGATAGAAGCAATACTGGTATTTATTTTTTGGTTGTTAGTCTTGATCGAGTCTTAACGTTTTAAAGTGACAAACTTGTTAAAGAGGTGCACAAGAAGGAGAATCGTCAAATGTTCGGTCCAAATGTGTATAAACTGTGACCGCATCCGTATTAAAATTGTTTGTTTGAGCTTTTGAATTCTAATACCATGCATCTTTAGTCTTACGTCCTGATTTATAATAACAACATTATTAAGAGAATGAACTCAAACCACTACAAAATAAAATATGATTTTAGGCATATTCCGTGCCTGAAGCCACGATATCCGTTGTTAATAATCTTCACCAACGAAAAAAGACCAACTGAAAATGTGTTCCTAATTTGAGGGTGCCTGATAGTGTATTTCTTATACCAACTACCTTTCCGTTGGTACAAATATTTTATTTACCAACGGATATTTCCTTTGGTAAAACCCTTGTCATTTCCAACAGAAATGTCGTTGGTAAAAGTCTTTTATTGCCAATGGAATTTTCATTGCTAAAAATCTTGTAATTGGCAACGGAATATCCGTTAGTAAA
>CAIGRF010247722.1:24640-34693 GCA_903798235.1 Fraxinus ornus
TGACATTGTGTCACTTTTTTATTTTACACAGTATTTTTTATTTTCTAAAAACTTTTCATATAATTTTTCAAAATATTGTGTCACTTTTTTGAGTTTATATTACTTTTGGAGTGTGTGCGTCACTTTTTTTTTTAGTTTTGTCATTTTTTTTAAATTTGTGAAAAAAAGTGACATAGTATCACTTTTTCATTTTACACAGTATTTTTTATTTCCTAAAAATCTTTCACATGATTTTTCAAAACATCCTTAATTTTAAGGGTATTTTTGTAAGTACCCCTTATTTTTGTAGGCATAAACAAATGGTCCATGGACCACAATTTATTCCTTGGGCTGCTCTTAATAGGGAAATGTTTCAAGAATCTTTCCCATTTATGGAAAGTCCAACCTTATTCATCTAGCGGTACCTTTACTTTATAATGCCACTAATTAATCATTTCTTTTGTATATGAGACATGGAGCTAAAATAATTTATTTCTATTCTTTTTAGAGAAAAAATAAAAAATAAAAAATAAAAAAGTTACATAAAGGATATGGAAAATGTAGTGTAGGTCCCCCACAATTTTTATTTCTTCGTATTATGTTCTTCACCTTCTAAATTTATAGCATTTTGGTTCTCAATGTACGGTTTTCCATCTATTTATCGTTGGAAAATCAAAACTTAATTGAAAAAGATGATTATACGTTCTGATAAAATGAATCTTGGTCCTTAGCTTGGGGTCACCCCCACCACCAACCGTAGATTGGAGACTTTCACATCAATTTACCAAAAGAATATGTTAGTGTTTGGCCCCATTTTGGGAAAATTATAAATTTTGGAATAGTAATTGATGGGAGAATGTATGGTTGAAAATTAATGAAAAGTTTTAAATTTGTGTGCAATATTATTTTATTTAGAGAATGTGTAGTAAAATTAAGAAATAGAATTTTTTTTTAAAAAAAAATAATGGAGGCCAAACACTAGATATATAATTAATCCCTTTTTATGAAGTGTTGCAATATTACAACACTGTCAACACATAAGCACAACATTATATTTCATGCTAAGCTATTTTTTCTACAAAAACTTGACTAGATTCTTTATCTATATTGATTTTTGTATATCCATAATTAAATCAATCCTCTATTAGATTTAAAAAAATAATAAAAAAAAAAGGCCTCCCCAATCCACCAAAAGTGCATGTCTCATAGTCACAGGCTTGGAATGACATGACCCACAATTCTTTTCGAGTCAGTTCACAATTCACTGTCTGATGAAATCATAATATATCAACAGTTACAGTTACAGTTATCCAGCTAATTTACACCACTACCTATAGAGAAGACAACAGAAAAATTATAAAAGCTGCCAAATCAGAATGGAAAGCCAACCGCTCAATTCCTTTATTTCAAGTTTTCTTTCAATAATTGAAAGCAATAATTCTCTTTTGAAAACAATTTATGCACACATAGGAATTTAAAATTCTTGACATAAAAGTGACAATACACTTATAATTGGTACTCTTTTGTGTCCATTTTGTACCACAAATACAATGAACCTTTCATAATGTCACAATATCCCATTAATCTAATCTCAACACTTGGCCAAGATTTATCCTAATCAGCATATAATAACATTATTCAAGAAGACTGGAAATTAATACTATGTTTATTAAGTTAAATTGGATGGAATTCAACGTCGAGAATGTAATCATATAGCGTATTTCGTAATCTTATTTAGTCAAACGTATCAAACATGTACTAAGAAAAAAAATCAAATAAACAATAGGAAGCTAGTTTCTGTGTGGATCAAAACTTGATAACTTGTTTACCGACAAAAGTTGAAATACTTGATTCTATATTATTGAACCAATGACTTGACGACTTACTTAGCCCCTATTTGTCTACTATTTTTAAAAATTCTGTTTTCTACAGTAAGCAATTATATCCACATATTCACCCATTAAAATATTCCACACACAAACCAATAAAGTTACTTTAAATTTCATCCACACATTCTTTAAAAAATATTATTCCTTACATCATTCTTGAAATTTTAATGGATGACAAACAGAGCCTTATTTGTAGGGATTTGATAAGCATGGCTTGAATTTTATGTCTTATAAGCCCTAGTGTAATCTACTACCTCATCTGTTGTCATCATAGCTATGACTTAGACTTTTTCAAGCACAAGTAGGGAGTCAGAATCTACAGATAATATCTTCCATTTTCTAATACTTTAGACCACAATGTATGGAAAGAAGACTCATTCACTGGTCCTCACATATATACCTTTCCACTATAACGTAAAGTCAACTAACACATCGATTATCTAGAAGAGTAAAACGATCCAATCTAACGTTTGAAGTGGCCTAGTACAGGATTCAACACGGTCTATATTTTTTTGATCGAAATAGAAAGGCCTAGCATAGTTCATGTTATGCTTGGTCCTATCGGGCCATCAGCTTTTAGTTGATGTTCTCGGACCGACATGGCGGGACCCATTGCTGCTGGCCATATTTATGTTTGCCGAGTTCACATTGTATTGAAAACTTTTCCTTGCATCAATAATGGAAGGCTTTTGTATCTTTTTATACCTTCTTAACTCTTTTGCTTGTGGTTTAAACTCTGATGGACCACCACTGTACAACACAGTTGCTCATAAACTGATGCCAATTCCACAGTATGAATAATACTCTGAAATATCAGCATTTGATTCTGTTTGGCCATAACACTGTAAATAATCTTTAAGAGTGTATCTAAAACTTTTTGTGGTTTCTAATTTCTATTTCCGTTTCGTTCATTATTTCTCTTGAATTGGAATCCTGGTTTCGTTATTAACAAAATGAGGACATTTAGAGTAAGTCGAGAGCACCTTAAGATATGAATTCACATTTTGATGGGACGGATTTGCCAAGACAAAGAAAGTAGTTTCTCTTAGGAGCAAAAAATGTGAACACCACTAATTCTCCCTTCAATTCATTAAAAAAAATGCCTGATGCAGATGCATCCATATACTATACCATGACAGCTTTTCCTTTAAGCAGGACCTACAGATGACTTTTCATTTTTCTGGCTCTCTTCTTGTATTAAACTATTACAGTGTTTTCTGTTCTCAAGATCTTGCCATCTAACTGACAAACAAGTACAAATTACTGATAAACATGGATTCACTTTGTAAATTTATTAGTTGATTATATTGAATCATCTCGTCTAAACACTTATACACGTTACCATCTAGAATTACACTATNATCTTCTTGAAATTCTGTTCTGTCAAGCATATGATTGCAGGTTTATTTATTTATGGCATAGGTCTCTGTATCTTTCAGGCTTTCTCTGTAAATATTCAGTGCTTAGATGTTTATGTGTCTTTTGATCAGTTAAAGTATCCCAATATTTATCATTTTACAAGCAAGATCTACTTTTTCCACAGTTCCTGAATTTTCCTTGGGTTTAGGAAAGTGGGAGCCTTTTCAAGATTCCTCACCTTATGTAAATAAGTATTCAGATTCTCATCAAGTGTTTAAATGCTTATCTAGCCATAAGGGACCTCCACTTGTATGTGTTTCATCCTCACAATTATCAAATTCTTTTGCTTGAAGGTGTTCACCAATTGCCAGTTAGAGTAACTGCAAAAGATGAACTGGGAAATGGAACTCTTGTCTCCTGCATCATATAGTTCTTCAAATTCGTTTTTTGAGGAGAACAGGACAAAATGGACACCTGAAGAGAACAAAAGGTTTGAGGATGCGCTTGCATTATTCGACGAGGATACTCCGGATCGATGGTACAATGTTGCAGCTATGATCCCTGGAAAGACTGTAATTGATGTGATCAAACAGTACATAGAATTGGTAGATGATGTTACTGATATAGAAGCAGGGTTAATTCCAATACCAGGTTATACCAATAATATTAATTCTTTCACATTGGAGTGGGTGAATAGCCATGGTTATGATGGATTGAAACAGCTATATGGTCCAGGAGTGAAGAGGAATCTGTCTACTCGTTCTTCTGATCATGAAAGGAAAAAGGGAGTTCCATGGACTGAGGAAGAACACAGGTGATTTTTTGTTCTGCCGCAGCTTCATTTAATTTGAAATTTTATATTGAAAACTGTTTAAAAATCTTGCATTTAGTGAAATAAGCAAAATTTACTGCCTTCTGCAATCAAACATTTCAAATTAGCAGAGTGAAAGACAAAATTTGACAGTGTTCATTTTGAGGAAACTAACAGGTAGAAATTAGCATATCTTGATTATTACTTCATCTCTACCTAACTTATTTGGTATGCGGTGCTAGATAGGATTATAGGACTAGACAGTACAACACGCAGAATTTTAACTTCTGAACACTTGCAAATGTGTTGTATTTACAGTTTCTTGTTGTGATAATTTCTTATGCAAAGCTTTTTCTTTTCATTTGATGATATCTATTGATGGTAAACCCTCAGACAATTTCTGTTGGGGCTCAAAAAGTATGGAAAAGGAGACTGGAGAAATATCTCTCGGAATTTCGTAACGACGAGGACTCCAACTCAAGTTGCCAGTCATGCTCAGAAATACTTTATCAGACAGCTTTCTGGAGGGAACGATAAAAGAAGATCCAGTATACATGATATAACAACTGTCAATCTTACAGAAACTGAATGGAAGTCACCAGGAAAAGATAGGCCTCATTCACCAGATAAACAGACTTCAAATATGAATGCCAAGATCAAAGTAGAATATGATTCTAATTTGCTGAATCAAGGATTCAATCTGCCGAGTTTCAGCTTAATCAGGACACATCTTGGAGGGACTGCTCCATTTGGATTAAATCTACACGATCTTAATATGCAAAGTGTAACATCGAGCGGATTCGAGTTAGGAAATCCTGGTACAATTTTTCAGATGTAGTCTACCAGACTTGTGATTTCACAATGCTACTACAAGTATGGAACAAATCTGTAGGTGTTACAAGATTTTTCTTTGGAATATTCATGATCTCCATTGGCATTATTATGTGTACATGTATCAGAAACTAGCAAGGCACACTTCTTGTTAGCTAGTTATATATTTGACTCGAGTTACCCCATGTCCTGAACCTTAATTTAAGAGTTCTGCATTGTTAAGGGTTTCAAGATGCTGAATTAGGAGTGACACATTGTCAAGCAAACTATCTTTTTAAGTTCACAGGTATGTTAAACTCCGGCTAGATGAAGGTTTCCTTAGAATGAGTTCAGCGCTACGAAAAGTGTTGAGCAATAAAGCTGCTACCAGTGCTTTCTTAGATATTATTGTTGTTGTAAATTGCAAATAATTGAACTGCAAATCATAATCTTTGTTGCAGTTTTGTTTATCTACAAACATCCTTTGTTACAAGACCTTATTTATGAAATCATTTGAGCTGGTTTTCAACCCTGGAAAATTAGTCTTTCCGTCCCGGGATATTCTCAGGCTCTCTAGTCAAATTAGAAGTGTAGTTAAGATTTGGGGTTCTATCTTAAAAAGTCAACTTATTTAAGAAAAGTAACACAATCCTTTATAAATTAGTTTATGTTTTCATCTTTATTCGATGTGGGATTACATCCCTTAACACGTCCACGCAAGATGGTGGCTCTTTTGAGCATATCCGTGTGCTCAATTTTTTGAGTTTTAATTGGATCGAATTGCTCGTTGGACCTTAACGGACTCTGATACCATGTTAAGATTTGGAGTTTCATCTTATAAGGTGTTGATATTTAAGAGGAGTAACACAATTCTTTATAAGTTGGTTTATATTTTCATCTTTATTCGATGTGAGATTATATCCTTTAACAGGTGTTAAGGGTCCATGTTGGGCTCGGCTCGGCTCGGCTCACATGAGCTAGCTCGCTTCAAGACACCTCGGGTTGCACATTGTTATTATTATTTTTTTTTTGTTTCCCTCCTGGACAAGCCGATGCGAGCCTACGAGCTGGCCCATGGGAGCCAATGAGTGGCCCGCACGGAATAAACCAAGTTTGGCTCGCCCCATGACTCGCCTCCAGAGCAAGCCGAGTTAGCTAGGCTCGTGTGTGAGGCGCGGTGGGCACTTGACAGTGACAAATGACCAATGCATCAGATGCTTAATCCATATTCGGTGAGTCAGTATCACTCTTTAGACAAAATGGCAAGTAAACTTTGCTTTTCATAAGATTCCATTTGGCAAAATATGAATTTTCACTTGCAAAGAACCTATCCAACTTAATTTTTTTGAGCACTAAATCTTTACGATAGAGTAATTTATTCCCCATAATAAACCTATGGTTGAGGTTTTTTCCTTCTTCGTGTTAAATCTATGGTTGTTCAAGTGACATTTATTCCTCAAGGGCCGATGACTTTAGTATAAAATCCACAATACTTGTCATGAGGTGTCATGATTGCATTTGTTAGGTTTTTGATGTAATTGTAAGTCTGTGAACAAAAGGGACTATATTTAATATGTGTAAAAGTCAAGGAGTAAATTGCAATTGTAAGAAATTGAATTGTATAAGGTCTAGGATTCGAGAAGGGAAAAGCAAGAAAAACGGGGCCGCAATTTCGCTAGACTGTTGCCATGACTTAACTCGAGCTACATAAACAGAAACATTGTCGTTAGCCTATCGCAAGGACTTCGCTTAAGTGACACACTGTCGATTGCCTGTTGTCCAACTTTTGCTCGAGCAAAAGGGCTCTCCAAAGAATTTTAATTCGCGTTTTTAAAGTTTTTAATCTGTCTCATTCATTCCTTAACCTACAGTATAAATATCAGAACGCCTCTAAATGATTTTTTCAAGGTTGAACATTGAGAAAACACATACTCTCCATAATCTTTTCATCAAATAATTGGTGCTGAAGCACGAAATCCAGGAGAGCTTTGAGAATCAAAAAGTACTAGTGGTAGTCGAGTCGGCGGACTGTAAGTTCTAATTCGTTTATAATGGATTATTGACTGGTGAAGTGTCAGAAGTTTTTACCCAGTTTGGATTTCTCTGTGACCATTCCTTATATTTGTTTATTTCTTTCGTATAACTGCGGTATTTCAATATATGAATAATTGGACTGTTTGATTAACCATCTATAAATAATTAATAGTGACTTGTTGCTAATTAATTATTAAATTTTAATTTCGTATAATCACCTATTCACCCTCCCTCTAGGTGTAGTTTGAATCGAGCCTCGTTATTTCAGCGTTGTTGAAACGGAAACTTCAATAAAATTTCATTTATTTTTCTTCCTTGTGATTATCATACCTTGAGACTAAATAGTCTAGAGGAATAAGTAAGAAAAGAAACATGACGAAGTTTTTCAGTTGATCTTATTCGACACGCCAAACATATTATAAAATATTTGATGACCAACCCAAATCTACCGAAAGTATTCACAGAAAGGGGTTCTAGTTATTAGTCATAAAAATGTCAAAATAGAGTTCATATTTATCTCTAAATATGTTGGCAAGATTCTCTCCTTAGTGGGAAATCATAATCTCGACCTTGAATTTCTTAAAAGTGAGACATAAGTAAAACCTCTCTCCTAATCAAGTGCAGAAAGGAACTTGAGAATAACTAATTGGTTTTGATAACCTCTATGTAAAACAATAATAGTTTGGAATCACTTTCACCTTGGGACAAGAATCTAATGAGAAATTTATTTTCTTCCTTGATATACTAAGAAACAAAAATAAGGAAAAATTTAGGGTAAATTCCTCCCGGGGTTAGGGGGGGTGCTCTTCCAGCTTTTGTAAGTGTGACATTCATGTTTCAAACCTTCTACTTGTGTCAATATTCCTAACCTTGTAACACTGTGCACAAAATTTTCTAATATGAAGGAAAAAGTTTACTAAGATGGTAAAAGACCACTCACCCTCTTCAACTTCCTTCATCTTGTTACTACTGCTCAATCTTTCGGTACATGTCCCCCTATGTGATGCTGATTCTTCAAGTGTCTAACACAAGTTCTACGCTTTGAATGCTCACGATAACAGACATGACAAGCATGTGCGTGACGTTTTAACGTATATGTAGACATTTTTTATCATGTTGAGATAGTACACGTGCACTTTTAAAAGGTTGGGAACATGGAATTAATGCTTACCCAAGGTTGGAGATGCGTGGAGAGGTTTGCCCAAAATTTTATAAATGGATGACAATGTGACATGCACTACGAGCATACATATGTTCTCTTATCTTGGCGAATCATTTATTTAAAAGTGTATGCTTTTAAGAAAAAGAAGAAAGTACTTATATTGCCTTTGATACAAAGCTCAAATTGAACCAATGTGAAATATACCATTGTTCAAGTTGAGGAGTCAGCTCTTAATAATTTATTCACGATCGGCATAATCGGTCTTACCTAAATATATTTCTTAGTAATCAGTTGCAATTAATTTTATTCTTTGACCTCGAGGAGATGCATGTGCCATCACTTGTTTCTAATTTTCGTGTCGGATATTCATGTTACTGATTACACGTACTCGTGATATGTCTGATAGATAGAATTAGACAATATTAAGTCTATGTTTGTTAGAGATTAAAATCAGATTTTTAGTATATTTTGATAAAAGTTAATAAAATGTATGGTTAAAAAATCTTGGGTCTCGGAAAAAGATTAATCTTTTATTCATTGTATTGTTATGTCCCATCAAGTGCACATTACTTAATATCCATTTTCTTGTGTTATTTGTCATCGTGTGGTTTTTCCATTGGAATGTTGCTCCATGTGGACCATTTTGAAAAGCCTGTAAATGACAAAGTAATCACATTCTTTCTTTACCAAAGAAACACCTTTATGCAACTTGCATGTTAAAGCACTATATTATTTTATTCTAATGGGAATCACCATACCCTCAGGAAAGTAGGAGCCTTTACAAGATTTCACACCTTATGTAAATAAGTATTCAGATTCCCATCAATTGTTTGATTAAATGCTTATCTAGTCATAAGGGACCTCCACTTGTAGATGTTTCTTTCCTTCTATTCTCAAATTCTTTGCCTTGAAGGTATTCATCAAATTGCCTCTTAGAGTAACTAACTGCAAACAACGAACTGGGAAATGGAACATCAATCGAAAAAGGGAGTTCCATGGCAGAGGAAGAACACAGGTGATATTTTGTTCTGCTGCAGCTTCATGTATTTTAAAACTGTATTAAAATCTTGCCTTCAGTGATATAAAGTAGAATTTACTGCCTTTTGCAATCAAGCACATCAGATTAGCAAAAGAGAAGGACATATTTTGATAGTGTTCATTTCGAGGAAACAAAGGTTAGAAATTATAACTTGATTCTTCGCACGTTTGGTATTTAATTCTGGATACGACTAGGCAATACAATAGACACGATTTTAACTTCTAAGAACGTTTTGCATAGTCATGGTTAGTTTTTTGATGCTAAAGAAGTATTGAATTACGGTTTCTTGATGTGATAATTTCTTATCCAAAGTTTTTTCTTTTCCTCTGATGATATCTAATTATTCTGTTGATGGTGAACCCTCAGGCAATTTCTGTTGGGGCTCAAAAAGTATGGAAAAGGAGACTGGAGAAATATCTCTCGGAATTTCGTAATAACAAGGACTCCGACTCAAGTTGCCAGTCATGCTCAGAAATACTTTATCAGACAGCTTTCTGAAGGGAACGATAAAAGAAGATCCAGTATACATGATATAACAACTGTCATTCTTACAGAAACTAAAAGGCCATCACCAGAAAAATATTTACCTCATTCAAAGCTATAGGTGTTGCATGAATTTTCTTTGGAATATTCATGATTTCCTTTGGCATTATTATGTGGATATGTATCAGAAACAAGCAAATGCACACTTCATGCTAGCAAGTTATGTACTCAACTCGAGTTTTTGTATTGCTAAGGGTTTCAAGATGCTGCATTAGGATTGAGTTGCAACTATTGTTTTCATGGTGTTTCGCGCGTTTTTAGTTCGCTAACAATTAAAAAGGATCAAACGATTGTGTAAGGGACAAACCTCTTGAGACAAAGTCCCAAAAAGGGGTGTATTAATTCGGCGAAGATTTACAACGGGAAACAAAACACGACGCCTCCAAGGGGCGCAAGCACACGAGTAACTAGGAGGAAATTTAAAGTT
>CAIGRF010247741.1:0-22398 GCA_903798235.1 Fraxinus ornus
GGAACCATAAGAGCGTAGATTGTACTGTGGGTAGTCTATTTGCCCAATCATAGGAAGATGTTAACTACACACAAAACTTCCGGAGGTAGCAAAATAATCCCTACTCAAATACATACAATTCATTGTGGAGAAATCATCCCAACTTCGCATGGAATAATACTCAGGAGGCTCAGACTGCAGCATCAAGTTTCCAGCAATGTGAGAAGAAGTCTTCATTAGAAATTTTGTAAAATTTATTTATTTATTTTTTAAAAAATAGAAGTTTCTAAAAATGGATTTTTCTTAAATTTGGTGTAAGTAAGAAACATTGCTTTCGTTTTGTTGATTTGAATAACGTGCAACTAAAAAGGCTTTCAGATGAGGAGGGGGATCACGGGTGAACTACTTAAATCTCAATCTATTTTTAAACAGTTTAAATCTTTTTGGCAAAATCGAAAAGTCTTGCAGTAAGGGACTAAATAATTTTTTTTTTTTTTAATTCATATTGCGTAATATATATTAAAGTAGACATTTCCTATGATACCAAATTGTAACGCCCCAATTTCTAGCAAACTAACGCATTACCAAACATGAGTTTCTTAACGTACTTAAAATATCTAATTTCATTATAATGACATGCTCAATAAAAATTAAAACAATCTTTAAAAAAGATAAATTTAATTTATTAAAATATGTGGAACGTTTTGGGATCATATTTTTCATAAAAAATTAATAAAACTAGTTCTAACACGCAATAAAATAATAATTAAAATTTATAATGTTACTTCAAAACTAAACAAATTCAACAAATAAGGTACTTCGCGACAAGGATCCGTTGGTTCAATGGCACATCCAACCATACACCGTCGTCCAACATGATAATTTTCACCTGAAATTTGTAAATAAAGAGGGATGAGCACAACGAATTATACTCAATGAGATGCTGGCTACTTCACATTCGAATCAAACATGAAATTAAACTTTCTTACCAATTATAAAGTGAGAATTATCACACCATGAAAAAATGATAATTCTAGCAAGTGCTGTAAAATAATGAGAAGGCTAACTAACACCCAAAGGTACACCTTAAAATGTATCACGATTTCTCCCAAAGGAGCACTGAACTGAAACTAATTAAATTCATACATAGCAACGTATTGGAAATGATGTGGAAAAACCACTAATATCACAGAACACTTGACCTCGATCTTAAAATATAGCTGCTTGAAGAATAAATTTTTCAGATCTGTCCTTAATTGACCCAAAGCCTCTGAAAATTTAAGTAATTTATCTTGTGCAAAATAACAACGTTTTGTGCGTATAATGGACGTGTAATTTGCTTGAGTCTAAAAGATGAATAAAGAGAAGTAAGGAGGATTCAATGGAAAATCTGGTTGCTGTTTAATGTGTAAAGGTTAAAAGTATTTTTTGATTTTTCATAATTTTTCATGCAATATATATACACATACGTATGAGGTAGTTTCCCTTAACTATTAGGATTTATGAGAGTTCTACTCTGACGTGATTGTAATTAAATTAAGAGTTTGTACTATCCTAATTACCAAAATCTAATCCATTGTCAATAATTTAAAATTGGTTGAACTGATTAACCATAGGAAAGTAATTTCTCTAAAATTCATTTAAAGATAATTTACTTTGGTCACCTTTAA
Organism: Fraxinus ornus; assembly: GCA_903798235.1. NCBI lineage: Eukaryota > Viridiplantae > Streptophyta > Magnoliopsida > Lamiales > Oleaceae > Fraxinus > Fraxinus ornus. The sequence continues at coordinate 1,650 of CAIGRF010247741.1, forward strand.
CTTAGTTTGGCTTATCCAAATTAACTTTTTTTTTTAAATCCTAGTATACAAATATTATTACCTAAGTAGTTTTCTTATTTGGCTCTAAATCAAATTTAGCTTATTCAAATTAATTGTAGAGTATAACAAATTGACTTGCATAAGGACTTGACTAGACATGACAATTATCAATTGGCAAATAATTTATATGCAACGCAACTTGTAAAATTTTTGGGGTTCTACAATGGTGGCGATTGTGCTTTAGGCGGTGTTCATGGTTGTGGAGTTGGTGGATTGGAGTAGGTGATGGAAGTCATAGTGATAGGTTGTGGTGCAGGTGGCGGCGGTTGTGGTGCATTACAAGTGGTGGTGATGATGCATTGGAAGTGGTGGTAGTGGTGGTTGCGGTGCGTTGGAGGTGGTAGGTTGTGACTCTGAGACAATGACGGTGCTTTAGATGGTGTCGACAGTGATGGAGTGAGATGGGGTGAGGTGGGGAAATGAATGGTAATTTGTGATCAGCAATATCCGTCTCTTCGTTTTCAAGCCAATTTTACCTTTTTATAAAATTTATACAAAAGTATATGGTTTTGGAGGCTTATTATGAAGTAAGAATATATTTGATTTTTCATCCTTCAAAGCTCCTTTTTTATACGATCTAAAATAATTTCCAAGGATGTTTAGAAGCAAGTTCACCGTTCAAAATTGTTAATCAAGCAATGACTTTGTTGAAGACTCAAGGTGAGGTGTAATCACCTCTAAATTGAGATTAAGAAATATTTCTCACCTAATCGGAATATTTCCTTCTAAACTCAATGAATTTTAGGCTCCAAGGAAGAGTTAGGAGAGAAATTGACAATGTTTGATTTTCCACATCCTTCTTTGTTCTCAACTATGCCTATTTAAAATTTTTATGAGGTTATGGGGTAAACTTTAACCGAATCTGTTACATTGTAACGTTCTATTCACCATGCCACGTGTTCTTTGTTCATTGATTGTAAAATCATGTTTAACAAACATTATATTTTTATTCACGTGCTAAAATAACGATTTTAGTTGATGTATAATAGAAAACGAAATTAAGCCCTTGTTTGATTTCCATACTATTAAAACTATTTTTTACATACTCATTTTCAACCACATTTTCACACTATAAAATCTTCTGCACGTAAACATATAATTTTTATATACTTTTTAACCACACATTCTTCTAAAAAACACTATACAATACTATTTTTCTTAGAAAGAATGGCCACCAAACATGGACTAAATAAAAATATATTTATTGAACAATTTTACTTTCATGCGACTCATATATTTGTTGACATGACCAAGACCCCTCAATGAACTATATAATAAGTATATAATTGGATTACTTTTTTGGTCGATCTCAATGTCACATATGTCTAACATTCTAATTCACAAATAATTCATATGCAATCTTTGAAATTCCACATATATCATAATGAAAGAATATTTTCACATTAATCATGTAATTGGACAAAAATTCACATAACTGCATAAAATGTATAATAATATAATTAATTTATCAATACTTAAAAAAAATATTTAATTTTTTTACTCACAGATCTATGGATAGCAATCTGGTTAAATTGATGATCATTTCCAAACTTCCACATTAATACCTGAAATAACAGTATAACAACTCAAATTAAAACCTGATAAGTAAACTGTTGCAAATCCACCACGTAATTCCTCAATTTATATATTTATTCTTGTATATCTATTTTTCTTAACTTTCTTCTCTTTAATTATTTACCAACTAATCACAAGTACAACACATATCCTATACCAAGTATGATATCTCGCACTTGCCCCAAGAGATCATATCATTTCACCAAGGTTAGGAATGACGTCACACATGTGCCTGATAGAACATATAGCGAAGGTGGAGGCGAGATGTTCGTAGAGCCCACACTAGGGTCGCTGTAAAATACGATGGGTTAGTAAGTACACCTACCCAATTAAGATATGAAGATATGTCTAATGGTTCCGCGGAGGTGGCAAACCTAGCTGCAGATGATGAAAGTCGATCACGCGCGATAATGGAGTGGATAAAATATCAATGTATAGAGTGTTAAGACCACGAAATCGAGTACAAGTAATTGCGATGTGCAACATACTACGCAGGTCCTCAATGTAGATAATGATTTGGCAAATACTTCTACTGTAAGCGTACTTGATCCAAAACATACGCGAAGGAAGGGAGGGGCCCAAGGAAACTTAGGAGAAAAAGCCCGTTGGAGACTGCATCGAAGAAAGCGAAGGTACGTTGTTGGTTTGGTTATTTTAAGAATTGCATCTGTTTCAAACTACATATGACAATTGCATTTGATGTCTTGTAGTCTGGATCGACCTCGAACGCTAGCACAAGACCGACAACAAGCCGCCTTAATATGGTTGATGGAGGAATCAACGTTCAACCACCTCAAGCACCACAAGAAGTGAACAAATTTCTAATCTAAATCCAACCTCATAAATTTTCTTTAATTTTTGCATCAAATTGTTTATTACATCTATCATTTTGATGTATGATGATTAGCTATTGTGTTAAGGAAAGTGTTAGATTAGTTTACATGACCTGAACCGTTATTAGATAACTAAATGGAAAATTAGCTGTATAATTAAAGAATAGATTTTAGAAGGTTAAGAAAATGGTGCCAAATTGTATGCAGAATTGGGTAAAGAAAAGACAAGTCTTCTTTAATCAATTTATTACAATTTTCCTCCTCATCTGAGTGGAGGGGTGCTTGAAGGGATGATTAGGTTAGTCTGCATCATTTTGCTCTTCTCATTTGAATGGGTAAAAAATTAATATTAACTTGCTTTACTTGATTAAGTATATGCCAAAAGTCACTGTGGGTTTTAAATAAATTTTTTACTTTGCTTCTAGCTCAAACTGCTTCAATTTTCAGTAGGACTCAGATTTTTCGATTTATGGATACGTAATTATCATTGTAAAGCTTTGCTTTTGAGTTTTTGTTCGTGCAATGCCTTTATTGTGATATCATTATTTTTTCAAACTTGGATAACTTCAGTGCTGGTCGACGCCAATGCCATTTTCCCTTTCACAATATTCGATCCCAACACAATTTTCCATCTCACAACATTTATCGTCCGGATAGTTGATCAATCCGTCTTCGGCGAACTTTATGTATACTTTACAAGGTACAAACTATTCTCTTATTTATGAGATCAAACTTATTTTGTATAATCATGAAACCTCAGTAACCGTTTATTTTTATTTTTTTATTTAGGGCAATCTATGTCTTTATTAATCCAAGCTTACCTCGTGAAGATGACAGAGGCTCGTGAATGGGATGTTCAGTTAGCATCAATGGTTTCTTGTCATTGAACATTGTGATCACAATTTGTAATGTTTATGCAACAATGTGAACCATTAAGTTAATGCATTTTATCCAGATTGTTCGTTTGGACATTGGTTTACCATTATCATTATGTTGGTTTTACAATTTCACTATTCCTTTTGATATGTTTCTTATTCTAGTTTTACAATGGCAGTATAGCACTTTTTTCTTCCAGAAGCAGCTTATCTATCATGAAGGGAAAATTGGCATATTTCTCCACTGTCAATTCATAGTTCATGTTAACCGTTAAGTTAATACAATCTCTTGCACGATTCATAGTTCCTGTAGTTTTAAAAGAATCAAATCCCTCTCTTCACAAGAAATATACTCAATGGAAACAATGTTGACCAATAAAGAATCTGCAGAAAGGTCTTAAACAATTGTGAAGAACATAAAGATTTGACGAGTATAACCAGATGTTTAAAGCATTCTGATGCTCAAACATAAACTACGTTATGAAGAAAACCAACTCGTTTCACTTCATTGCATCAGAAAGAAAGCATAACCCAGACTACTTCAAAACTATAAGCCTCGTTAGGCATGAAACCATTTGAGCTATACATGGGTGTAAATAAGGGAGAAACACAGACTCTTTTGAAACCATAAGTCTCAACCAAGCATACTTGTTCATACACAAAATAATGTTACATTGGATTTTTGCTCCACTACAAAACTTATGCATACATACGAACGTGAAATAATCAAGCTAACTATTTCCCTTTGGCATCCACTTGGGTAATTACTTTTTCAGCTCGGACTGTGACGTTCACTGAAATCTGGAGCTCTTCATCGTCACTTATTCGAACTCGAGACTAGAACATCCGAGACATGTCTTCAATTGTTTCATTCTTCGCATGGTTACTCGAGCTTGTACATTTATGCCCGCTTGAATCTTCCTTAAGAACCCACTCCCAAAATCCACAATTGTTACTGTAGCAAAGGAATAATTTCCCTTTGTTTTTATTCTCCCTCTCCACTACAAAACATTTCTCAAATCCATGCTTACATAGTGTGCAAGGGCGTTTCTTCTTGCAATCGGCAAAGAAGTGGTCTTTGGCTCTATAGCTATGACATATTCCAGAATTCCTTCCTGGCATTCTAAATAGTCGTCAACCACCACCAACAAAGCTGGAGGAATCAGTTTCACACCAATTTAACAATTTTGCAAAACTGAAAACTACGCAAATATTCAACCTAGTTAAGCTATTCAACACTATATTTCAGAATTAAACAATACAGGTTAATGAAACTCATCAATTATAGTGCAATGCCAAGCAAAAACAATAGGCATGTTGCCCCATTTCATCCACACCATCACACTGGAGAATCAATTTCTGATAAAATAGAGAACATTCTACTTGGGCAGAGCTGAACAACGATTCACGAAGAAGGCTATGTTGTAAAATTGTTGGAAATCGGTAACGAGAACACGTTGGACGGTAATTTCTTCGGAAAACCTCTGGATAGCGACGCCTTTCACGCATGCAACGACGTTCGGAGATGGTGATGGCTTCAACGGTGTTCAGATGTGGTGGGTCGAGCGAAGCCACATATTTTGACAATCGTACGGTGCGGCAAAATTTTGACACCAAGTGTGGCCGGAGATGGTGACTTGTGATTGGGGATAGCAATTTTGGGATTCAACTTGCCGATTTCCAGATGGTGAACTGTGGGTAGGGTTCCGAATTTGGGGGTGGCTTCTCTTGGCTTCAATTTTGGTTTGTGGAGCTTGGGTTTGTGGTGTGTGGGTTTCCTTCAATGAATTTTCAATTTTTGTTCTGTTATTTTTTTTTTAAAACATACATTTTCCACGTCATCTTGTTTTTTACTCGTTTTGCAACACCTTGGACGAGTAGCGCGACTGGAGGACATATTGGTCTTACACATAAAAATTCGATGTCAAACGGAGGTCATTTAGATATGGGAGGGGGGGACGAACTAGGTGACGTGAGTGAAATGTGCTAACCATGTCATGCCTATGTGTGTCAATTTGGGCTTTGTTGTTTTCAACTACATTTTTCAATGACTGTCAACACAAAAAGCAATCCAAAATATATATCAACAATGTCAAATGCTAAATTAACCCAAATTCAACACAAATATTCTCATAGACAATTTATCAAACACCTAGTAGTCTCGTTATTTGAACATTGAGATGGGGAAAGTTGAGTTCAAATCCAACTAATATATTCACAATTCAATCTAAAACAATTACTCCACAATCTACCTAATGCCCATACTCCTCAATCAATCAACTTCAGTCACAAACAACAAAAACTCCATTTGTATGGAAAAAGGGCAGAGAGAGATGTTGACATACGTTTGATTTCTTGAAGAGAGTGTTGAATAATTGACGATAAAATTGAGACAAGTGTGTGTGATTGATACAACTAGAGTGGTTGTGTATGTTGAAGAAGGGTATGCGGTCGAGGAGCGATCGTGTGTGATGAAGAAGACAAAGTGTTGTCTTTGTGGGTGTTTAAAAATCTGTTTCGATTTTTTTTTTAATGCTATACAACTGCATAGTGTAAAGTAAAGCGCCCGCATAGAACAAAAATTTAGGGCCAATTTAAGCCCTGATGTGTTAGATGCGATTGCATGGTATGTAGAACTATGCGGTCGCATAGACTACCAGAAGGAGGATTGTGTCTGTTTTAACAATTTTGATCGTTCTATCATCCACGAACTCTTGAATTTAGGGCCAATTTAGGCCCTGATGTGTTAGATGCGATTGCATGGTATGTAGAACTATGCGATCGCATAGACTACCAAAAAGGGGGATTGTGCTCGTTTCAACAATTTTGGTTGTTCCATCATCCCCGAACTCTTGAATTTAGGGCCAATTTAGGCACTGATGTGTTAGATGCGATTCATGGTATTTAGAACTATGTGGTCGCATAGACTTCCAGAAAGGGGGATTGTGCCTGTTTCAACAATTTTGATTGTTCTATCATCCCTGAACTCTTAGACCTCGAATTTTGTACCAAACAAGTAAAATGAGTAAGAGCATACGAAACATGGAAATTTTTTAATAATCACTCATCTCCTCCAAAAACTTTTTTTTTTTTTTTCAAAATCTCGATTTTCCATCTACAACTTAATCCGGCTTCCCACTGCCCCCAAAACTTGTCAAAACTCGTTACAAACTGTATAAGGTACGTGTATGTCATGAAATTGGTTCCAAAACCACTTTTAAACTCAAAAACACTTTTGATCCAGAAAAGCTAAAAAATATGATTGTATTATCTCGAAATGCGTGCTTTTCACACCGAATCAACTAAGTAACACTCCAATGCCCCCAAACTCGTGCACAACACCCGTAAATCTAGTGTGGATATGCAAAGACTCTTAGTGACCTATAAGAACGATGAATGACCTAATATTACTAAAAATTATCGAAAACACGAAATATTCATAATCTAATGCATAAAGCAAAGTAAATAAAAATGGAAGAAACGTTGGATTGCCTTCCAACAAGCGCTTGTTTATAATCTATAGCTCGATTTTATAGCGTAGCTCTAGTGTTTGAAGATGAATAGTGGAGTTTTTCTTTAAGGATTCACCACTCCAGTAAGGCTTCAATCGCTGTCCAGTAACTTTAAACGTTCCCTTACTTTCATGAGTGATCTCTATAGCCCCATATGGATTTACCTTGGTAATTGTGAATGGACCTGACCACATTGACTTCAACTTTCCGGGAAAAAGATTGAGTTTAGAGTTATATATCATGACTTTTTGGCCCAGCTCGAACTTTTTTCTTTAAACATTCATGTTGTGCCACTTTTTGGTGCGGCTTTTAATCGAATTCATCCATTTCATTCAACTGAAATAATCTCTTTTCACTAGCTGCTTTCAAATCAAAATTTAAGTTTCTGACTGCCCAATAAGCACGGTATTCTAATTCAACTGGCAAATGGTATGCTTTTCCAAAAATCAAGCGATAAGGAGACATGCCTATAGGTGTTTTGATAGTTGTTCTGCAAGCCCACAAAGCGTCGTCAAGCTTTTTCGACGAATCATTTCTCAAATAACTCGCTATTACCTCAAGTATCCGCTTTAATTCCCTATCAGAGATTTCAAGTTGCTCGTTGGTTTGAGAGTGACAAGGAGTAGCTATACGGTGCCAAATGCCATATTTAGCCAATAATGACTCTAATTGTCAATTGAAAAAGTATTTGCCCTCATCACTTGTGACAGCTCGAGGTGTGCCATAACGGGAAACATTTGCCTCGGTAGCTTGGCTTGAATTAATTAGAATTCTTGCGATTGCCTGTACTCTGAGTTTCAAATTATACCAAATGGATGTTAAGAGTGCTTTCCTGAATGGTATTCTTTAGGAAGAAGCCTATGTGGAACAACCTAAAGGATTTGTTGATCCTAAATATCCTCACTATGTGTATAGGCTGAATAAAGCCTTGTATGGGCTGAAACAAGTTCCTAGAGCTTAGTATGATCAGCTTACTGCATACCTCCTGGAATATGGGTTCGCGAGAGGTGGTGCAGATAGAACCTTGTTTATACGACGAATTGAGGATACCATCTCCATAGCTCAGATCTATGTGGACGACATCGTCTTTAGTTCTCCCGTTGATTCCCTTGCTTATGAGTTTGCTGAGTGTATGAAGCAATAATTTGAGATGAGCATGATTGTTGAATTAACGTACTTTCTTGGTCTTCAAGTCAAGCAAACTGATGAGGGATTATTCATATCTCAATCGAAATATGTCAAGAATCTTGTCAAGCGAAGGTTGTACAAGAAACACACTAAAACCCCTATGAGCACCAGTATTAAGTTAGATTTAGATCCTACAGGCAAGAGTGTTGATCAAACACTGTATAGGAGTATGATATGTAGTCTGCTTTACCTCACTACTTGTAAACCTGACATAGCATTTAGTGTAGGGGTCTGTGCACGATTCCAGGCTGATCCTAAGGAATCACACCTGAGCACCGTGAAATGTATTAATATGTCAATGGTACCGTTGATTATGGGGTCATGTACTCTAGGGACTCTAATCTCGATCTTGCTGGTTTTTCCGATGCTAATTGGGGTGGTAATATCGATGATAGAAAGAGTGCTTCTGGAGGTTATTTTTATCTCATTGTCCACAACCGAGGCTGAGTACATTGCGATAGGAAGTTGCTGCACTCAAATGCTTTGGATGAAGTGGATGTTGAGTGATTATGAGATTGAACAGAGTCCTATGACTGTGTTTTGTGATAACAAAGGTACCATTAATATTTCCAAAAATCCTGTTCAACACTCTATAACTAAACGTATTGACATCACACATCATTTTATTCGAGAGCTTATGAAAACTCAAATTGTGAATCTTGAACTTATTTCTATTGAGAACAATTAGCTATTTTATTTACTAAGCCATTGGATGGTCTTCGATTTGAATCTCTTAGAATAGTTATTGGTGTTTGTGTACCTCATTGACTGAGTATGTTTGATGCATGNAATTTTTTCGTTGTTATGATTTTACATTTTTTTTAAAAAAAAAAGGAAATGAGAATAAAAGGATTTTGATTTGGAAACTGTTTTACAGCATGATATACAATACACTTGCTTTTGTTGGTTGTAATCAAGAATGAGTTCATTCAGTGAGCAGTAATATACTTTCCTTAGGATACTTATAGAGTATTTAATATAGGTCTCTTCATAAACCATCTACATTGTACACACTATGATCTTGACAGTGGGACTCTACCGCATGTGTGAGATTTGGGATGGGTGTCACATGTTAATAGGGTGACCATGAACGTGAATTGACCACTTTTATATGTCCAAAAAAAATAATCATAAGGGACTCAATATCTTAATGCTTCTTTCGAAGCCTACTTGACTTGATTTGTGTTAACCGGCCTAAAGCTCATTACATGGGTCATGTTAGTCGCTTAATGGAAAGGAGCCTGCACTTAAGATGAATAAAAATATGTGCGCATTCCTATTGAAAGTTGTGATAAAAAGAAAATTATTTGTGCTGTAAGTTAGGGGGAGAAAAGAAATTCTTCATTAGAAATGAGCTTTCATATGTAGGTTCTAATGTGCTATACGGTTTGAATTTCATAAGTAGAGGAATATATCCAAGAATAGTCGGGCTTATCAGTGTACAATAATTGCTCACGTGTTATGATGGAATCTATCAATGTCGTGGTTGATGATGCTTGTAGTGAGGGGAAGATTGGAGGAGAGTGTGTTGAGCTGGAATAGTTGGTAGTTGATCCAGTCAAGGTAACTGAACCAAATGAAGTTTCAATTTCTGATCTCCTACAAACATCAAATGAGTTGGTTGCTTCAACTAAGGATTCTACTTCTGATAATGAATCTAAACCAACCAAAGAACCTTCATCCAAAGTTAAATTGAATCACCCTAAGGATAATGTGATTGGAGATATAAAAGAAGGAATGATACTTCAAAAGAGGGTTTTGAACAACTTGTCATATGTGAGCTATGTGTCTCAGAGTGAACCAAAGAAGGTTGAGGAAGCCTTTAGGGATGAATGTTGGGTTAATGTTATGCATGATGAGTTAAATTAGTTTGTTAGAAATAAAGTTTGGGACTTAGTGCCTAGTCCTGATGATTGCAATGTTATTGGTACTAAGTGGATATTCAANTTAAGAGTGCTTTCCTGAATGGTATTCTTTAGGAAGAAGCCTATGTGGAACAACCTAAAGGATTTGTTGATCCTAAATATCCTCACTATGTGTATAGGCTGAATAAAGCCTTGTATGGGCTGAAACAAGTTCCTAGAGCTTAGTATGATCAGCTTACTGCATACCTCCTGGAATATGGGTTCGCGAGAGGTGGTGCAGATAGAACCTTGTTTATACGACGAATTGAGGATACCATCTCCATAGCTCAGATCTATGTGGACGACATCGTCTTTAGTTCTCCCGTTGATTCCCTTGCTTATGAGTTTGCTGAGTGTATGAAGCAATAATTTGAGATGAGCATGATTGTTGAATTAACGTACTTTCTTGGTCTTCAAGTCAAGCAGACTGATGAGGGATTATTCATATCTCAATCGAAATATGTCAAGAATCTTGTCAAGCGAAGGTTGTACAAGAAACAGACTAAAACCCCTATGAGCACCAGTATTAAGTTAGATTTAGATCCTACATGCAAGAGTGTTGATCAAACACTGTATAGGAGTATGATATGTAGTCTGCTTTACCTCACTACTAGTAAACCTGACATAGCATTTAGTGTAGGGGTCTGTGCACGATTCCAGGCTGATCCTAAGGAATCACACCTGAGCACCGTGAAATGTATTAATATGTCAATGGTACCGTTGATTATGGGGTCATGTACTCTAGGGACTCTAATCTTGATCTTGCTGGTTATTCCGATGCTAATTGGGGTGGTAATACCGATGATAGAAAGAGTACTTCTGGAGGTTATTTCTATCTCATTGTCCACAACCGAGGCTGAGTACATTGCGGCAGGAAGTTGCTGCACTCAAATGCTTTGGATGAAGTGGATGTTGAGTGATTATGAGATTGAACAGAGTCCTATGACTGTGTTTTGTGATAACAAAGGTACCATTAATATTTCCAAAAATCCTGTTCAACACTCTATAACTAAACGTATTGACATCACACATCATTTTATTCGAGAGCTTATGAAAACTCAAATTGTGAATCTTGAACTTATTTCTATTGAGAACAATTAGCTATTTTATTTACTAAGCCATTGGATGGTCTTCGATTTGAATCTCTTAGAATAGTTATTGGTGTTTGTGTACCTCATTCACTGAGTATGTTTGATGCATGCTGGTATTCTACTATTGTGTGACATTGTGTTATGCATGCATAATATTTATTATACTATTGTGTGACATTGTGTTATGCATGCATAATATATTTTGTGTGTTTCGTGCATTCATGTAAAATACAAAAATCAAATAAAAACATTTTATTTTCTTACTTTGATTTAAAGTTTTTCATTAAATAAAAAAAAGAAGGGAAGTTGTTTTGGAAATAGGTTTTACAGCATGATATCCATTACACTTGATTTTGTTGGTTGTAATCAAGAATGAGTTCATTTAGTGAGCTGTAATATACTTTCCATGACTAGCTTAGAATACTTATGGAGTATTTAATATAAGTCTCTTCATATACCATATGCACTGCACATACTATGATCTTGACAGTGGGACTGTACCGTGTGTGCGAGATTTAGGATGGCAGTCACATGTTAATAGGGTGACTTTGAACATGAATTGACCACTTTTATTAGACCTAAACTCAATATTATCCATGCATGAATCAATATCTGTCTGAAAAAAAATAAAAATGATAATAAGGGACTCAATATCTCAATGCTACTTTTCGTAGCCTACTTGACTTGAGTAATTAAGCATGCGGGGTTTCTAATAACCCGGTGCTTATGGTCATCTGACTTGAGTTAATCGGCCTAAAGCTCGTTATATGGGTCATGTTAGTCGCTTAATGGAAAGGAGCCTGCACTTAAGATGAAGAAAAATATATGAGAATTCCTATTGAAAGTTGTGTTAACAAGAAAAATATTTGTGCTGTAAATTAAGGGGAGAAAAGAAATTCTTTATTAGAATGCGCTTTCATATGTACGTTCTAATGTACTATACGGTTTGCCTTTCATAAGTAGAGGAATAAACTTATTAGCAGTGATGTTTAGCATGTCATTACTCACAAATTTAAGGTTTCGAGTCCTACTGCCAGATGATTAGTGACACTTAACACATATGAGTCACTTATATCATTNCCATGGGTGCTTTAAGTTGGAATTATGAATTTTTTTACTATTCACTGTATATGCTTGTTGTGATTGGTTATACCATCATTATTGATATGTGTGATTTTGTTTTGTCCCTTGTCATTTTGTGACAAAAAGGGGGAGAAAAATTTTGAATTGCAAAAGTCATTTGATATCATCGTTTCAAATTGATTTGCATTTTAAGATTTACACTTTGACATCATTTCTTGTCTGATGGGTCGTTGGGGTGATACATAGATACATTTACAAATTGATCACTTTTATGTTTGAGGGGTCGTTGGGGTGAGATAGATACATTTACATACTACTTTAAAACATTGAAAGTTTGCAGTAAGGGGGAGCACATACATATTTGTTTGAGTTCAGTTTTGTTAAATTAAGTTTTTTATATTTTTACAGTGTCAATATTTCGTTTTGGTATATTGGGTTGCATTGATACGAGTTCTTAGTTATGTCATCATAATTAACGCTCCTTAAGTCTCTATGGATTTGATAAATCGTGTCTTCCACGAGTACCTTGATTGATTTGTTATCATGTTCATCAATGATATCCTGATCTACTCAAGAAGTAATGAGGAGCATGAAGAGCACTTAAGGATACTGGGGGTCTTGAAGAAAGAGAAACTTTATGACAAGTTAAAGAAATGTGAATTTTGGTTGAAAGGGGTAGCAATCATTGCATATGTCGTCATAACCCAAGGCATAAAAGTTGATCCAGGCAAGGTGAAGGCAGTTCTAAACTAATCGAGGCTAACCAATGTAGGTAAATTCGCAGCTTCTTGGGCTTGACAAAATTTTATAGGAGGTTTATGGAAGGACTGCATAGATAGCCGAACCATTGACGCAATTAACCCGTAATGGTGTGAAGTTTGACATGACCGAAAAATGTGAACGAATTTTTGAAGAGTTAAAGCAGAGGTTAGGTAATGCACCGGTTTTAACTATACTTGAAGGATCGGGGGATTTTGTAATTTATAGTGATGCCTCTGAGTAGGGCATAGGATGTGTCTTGATGCAGCACAGTAAAGTGGTCACTTACACATCAAGGCAATTGAAGCTACATGAGCAAAACTATCCCCACATGCACAACTTAGAACTTGCTGCAGTAATCCATGCACTAAAAACTTAGGCACTACTGTAGCAGATGCCTTGATTTGTAAAGTGACAAATCAAGTGGTAACTTTGACCATGCAAGAGCTATTATGGAAGGAGTTCGATAGATTAAGTCTTGAAGTGGTCACAACACCTCCAAATGTTGTTAACCGAATGGCAACACACTCCGTGATAGGATTAAGGACCATTAGAAAGCTAATTGGTCATTTGAATTTGTTAAGGCAAAGATTGATACAGAGTAGCAAAAGGATTTCACCATGGATAGAGATAAGACCCTATATTATCAAGGATGCTTGTGCATACCAAACTTCAAGGATTTGAGTAATGAAATATTAAGGAAGGCTCACTCCATCCTTATTCAGTACATCCAAGAGGTACAAAGATGTACTGAGACCTTAATGCCAGTATTTTGGTGAAAAGGCGTGAAAAGAGATATAGCTGAGTATGTTGAAAGGTGTTTAGTATGTTAACAAGTGAATGCTGAACACTAGTTACCATCAGGGTTGCTTGAACCCTTAGAAGTTCCAGAGTGGAAGTGGGAGCATGAAACGATGGAGTTTGTGGTTGGTTTCCCAAAGTCAACAAGGTATCATGAGGTTATATAGGTCATTGTGGATAGACTTATCAAATCGGCTCATTTCTTGTCAGTTCGGATGACCTTTTCAAGGGACCAGTTGGCGTAGTTATATGTGAATCGTAAGGTTGCATGGTGTTCCCATTTCAATCGATATCAGAGAGAGATCCAAGTTTCACATCAAACTTCTAAAAAGGTTCATAGTGAGCTATGGGAACTAAGTTAAAATTTAATAACGCTTTCAACCTTTGGATAGATGGGTAATATGAGCAAACAATTCAAACACGAGAGGATATGCTTCGAACTTGTGTCCTCATGTTTGGGGAACATTGGGACAAACATTACCCTTGATTGAGTTCATAAACAACAACAGCTATCACGCATCTATAGGCAAGGCACCATTGAAGCATTGTATGGCGGGAAGTGTAGATCCTCAATTATTCAAGATGAGGTCAATCAGCGAAAGATTTTGGGTCCATAGATTATTGAATGGACAATGCAAGCCAGTGAGAAAAGTCGTGCTAGTATGAAAACTGCCCAACAAAAGAAGAAATGAATTGGAGCTTTCGATAGGTGACAAGGTATTCCTGAAAGTTGCACCAATGAAAGGAGTGTTACATGTAACATTTCGTAAATTCCATATTTTATGATTAATTTAATTATTAGCTCAACCCTTCAAATGATTGATATATTATTGATTTTTGAACCTCCCTTGTGAGTTCAAGATTTAAAAGGTTAAGGGAAGTTCGATTATTTGAAAAAAGGGTTTAAAATCTATGGCTTAATGAAAGTGAAGATCACTTGAAGGACTAAGAGAATAATATCCTCATATATTTATCTCCAAAAATTTTAACTGATAAACTTTCACAAGTCATCCAGGGACACAGGGCACGAAAAAAGTGGTCTATCAGTCAAGTTTTCAATGTTGAAGATTCAACTGAATTTTGGGGTGAAGAAAGCGACCAAGATTCAGAGCAACCTTTGGTTCGAATTCCTACGATCATACCCAGTAATGACGACATTGAGGCAATTCTGGACCACCAGTTTTAGTCTATACGACGAGGAGGTCATCATAAGTTCTTGGTCAAGTGGACGCATAAACCTTCATCAGATTCAGCTTGGCTTCCCATTGATGAAGTTTTGTCTCAATCCCGGTCTCTTAGATGCTTATTTGCCAAAAAAAAAAAAAAACTTGCCAGAGTCAAGGTCATCAGGAGAACGAAAAATTGATGCAGTTCTAGCCTAAACAGTTGACTTGCACATCTGCACAAGTTTCCATGGGACACATGGCATGATGAGATTAGCAGATGTTGCAAGGGGGACTTTGTCTTTTCTTAGTTTATTTTAGAAAATAAGTCCACGTTCCCTGTTTGTAGGAACCAACCTCTGTTTTCGTGGGTTACTGGTTCCTTCTATAAAGGTGGCATCAATTTGAATTTTGCTTCAATTCTTTTGCTTTGTTGCTTAACAGAAGCCTTCGGTTGATTGTATTTTGGATATTAAAGCCTTTGTTGATAATGAATTGGTAGAGACTTGAAAATCCCATTTGACTTTGTCTTTGTAGTGATTCCAATCATTGCAATGTTGGGTGGTCTTGAGCTTTATCAACCCTAAAAGTTAGCTTAAGAGGACTTTCCCTCACACTTATAAACTGACCACCAGCTTCTTCCACAATCGATATGGGATAACCTCAACAATCTCCTGCTCACACATTGGGCCTTAAGTGGGAGTAAACCCATGTCTCCCTTGAACTGTTGAGCCGAGACTTGTTGATAACCTAGGCTCTGATATCAGTATTGGGGGTGGTCTTAGGCCTTCTCAACCCTAAAAGCTAGTTCAAGAGGCCAAGCTTTCCCTCACACTTATAAACTGACCACCAACCCCTTCCACAATTAATGTGGGATAACCTCAACATGTAAGTGATTTCGAGATCCTGTCAGAAGTCTAGTGTGTGGCTGAATTTCTAGAGTTTGTGAGTCAAGTAGTTACACCGCAAAGCAATGAATGAGCATAAGAAAAATGAGAATTCACCGAGGAAATAAAAGAAATGTGCATTTTCTGTTGGTATTTCCTATGAAAAAGTCGCACTTTTGCACAAGAATGCAGAAAAAGATACAACTGCTGATCAAGAATTCAATGGGGCTTCATTTTCTGGAGCATTGTTTAACTTGTCCACTACCATACTTGGTGCTGGAATCACGGCACTGCCTGCCACCATGAATGTTTTAGGCCTGCTTCTTTATATTGCACTCATAGTGTTTGTTGGAGTTCTCACAGTGTTTTCTATAGGCAAGTTGTTATGTTTCAGTAAGGTCGGTGGTGGGGTTTCCTATAGAGGCAATATGGGGGATGCATTTGGAAATGTTGGGAGGAGAATTTTAGAAGTTTGTGTGGTGACATGATCATCATTGGTATATGTTTGATGATTTTTACATTTTTTGTGATGTTAAAGGTTCTGAATTGTGGGTTCTGTTATATGAGATGGTTTTTTTTTGCCCTTTCTGACTTTTAATTAGTGGAATGGGCGTTCATTTGTTCTTGTGACAATTCTTGTTGTGCTTGCTCCATTGACATTTTTCAAGCGGATGGGTAAGTAATATATAGGTAGTTATCTTCGATTTCGAATGAGTTTTGCAAACTGAATTCTTTGGAAACTCTAGGAGATTTTTGGTTTCCTAACTTCTAGGTTTTTGATAAAATTCGGTAATTTCAAGAAAACTTTCTTTTGCCGGTTATATTATGAGTATAGTAAGTGGACATAAAATCTGAAGCTGGCACAAAAAATTCCAATGTTAACGACTATTGGACCACTATTGAATGAAGAAAAGGAACTATTCATTTTTGTGCTAACAGAGAAAATGCTGACAAGCAGATATATTGGAAACTTGCATTTAGATGAAATTGATGATATAAATTTTGAAATATTATATCCTTAGGCTGTAAGTTCTAATGATTTCTTCCCATTTTGAATATTTCTTTTTTGTCTAATTAAGTTCTGCTTTTCATGCCTACAGATTCTTTAAGATACATCTCTGCTTTAGCAGTTATATGGCATTTGATTTCCTTGTCATAATTGTATGCGTCGCTGTTTTTTTTTTTAAAACAAAATTGGTGACAGGCTCTATTGGAATGCCAAGATTGCTTCCCGATATTACTGATTTTAATTTAGTCTGGAAACCCTTCACCGTCGTCCCTGTTCTTACGACTGCAGAGTTTGCCATTTTAATGGTAAAGCAATCTTACACACACACCTTCATATGTTGCACATTTCCATGAAGAGGTTTGTTTAGTGACTGGTTTTTTAGTCTACTCTTTTTGCAAAATTGATTCCAAATACTTATACCTTGTTTGATAAAACTTTTTTGAGATAAATACCTAGTCAGGCTTTATTTTTAACCACACATTTCATTGGACCACAACTTTTATCTACCTTTTGAATTAAACCTATTTGTAAGAGTGCATGTTATTGAGCAAAAAGAAAATAATTCGGTATGCCATTTGGAAAGTATTCATACTTCTTGAAAACTTGTTGAAAAGCACTATGCATTTCACTCTACTGGATATTGCCAAATTCATGATATTGGAAACTTACATTCATATGAAAATTGATGATATAACTTTTGAAAGATTAAATCCATTGGCTAAAAGTTATAATGATTTCTTCCCATATTTTTATTATTTTTTTTGTCTAATTAAGTTCTGCTTTTTATGCTTGCGTATTCTTTAAGATACATTTCTGCTTTATGTTCTTGCGACTGCATATGTTTGCCATTTTAATGGTAAAGCAATCTTACACACACCTTTATATGTTACTTGCACATTTCCAGGAAGAGGTTTATTTAGTGACTAGTATTTTTAGTCTTCTTTCTGTAAAATCGATTCCAAATGCTTATGCCTGTTTGATAAAACTTTTTTGAGATTATTTGCTAGTCAAATTTTATTTTTAACCACACATTTCATTGGACCACAACTTTTATCTACCTTTTGAATTCAACATATTGGTAAGAGTGCATGTTATTGAGCAAAAAAAAAATAATTCGGTATTGCATTTGGAAAGTTATTCATACTTCTCGAAAACTTGTTGAAAGCACTATACATTTCACTCTGCTGGGTATTGCCAGATTCGTGATATTGGAAACTTACATTCATATGAAAATTGATTATATAACTTTTGAAAGATTAAATCCTTAGGCTGTAAGTTCTAATGATTTCTTCCCATTTTTAATATATTTTTTTTTGTCTAATTAAGTTTTGCTTTTTATGCATACAGATTCTTTAAGATACATCTCTGCTTTAGCAGTTATCATGTCATTTGATTTCCTTGTCATAACTATATGCATCGCTTTTTTAAAAAAAAAAAAATTGGTGAAAGGCTCTATTGGAATGCCAAGATTGCTTCCCGATATTATTGATTTTAATTTAGTCTGGAAACCCTTCACCGTCGTCCGTCTTCTTACGACCGCATATGTTTGCCATTTTAATGGTAAAGTAATCTTAGACACACACGCACCTTCATATGTTACTTGAACATTTCCATGAAGAGGTTTGTTTAGTGACTGGTTTTTTTAGTCTACTCTTTATGCAAAATTGATTCCAAATACTTATACCTTGTTTGATAAAACTTTTTTGAGATTATTACCTTGTCAATCTTTATTTTTAACTACACATTTCATTGGACCACAACTTTTGAGATACCTTTTGATTTAAACCTATTTGTAAGAGTGCATGTTATTGAGCAAAAAGAAAATAATTCGGTATTCCATTTGGAAAGCTATTCATACTTCTTGAAAACTTGTTGAAAGCACTATGCATTTCACTCTGTTGAATATTGCCAAAATCATGATATTGGAAACTTACATTCATATGAAAATTGATGATATAACTTTTGAAAGATTAAAATCCTTAGGCTGTAAGTTCTAATGATTTCTTCCCCTTTTTTTTAATTTTTTTTTGTCTAATTAAGTTTTGCTTTTTATGCCTGCGTATTCTTTAAGATACATCTTTGCTTTATGTTCTTGCAACCGCATATGTTTGCCATTTTAATGGTAAAGTAATCTTACACACCTTTATATGTTACTTGTAAATTTCCATGAAGAGGTTTGTTTAGTGACTGGAATTTTTAGTCTACTCTTTTTGCAAAATCGATTGCAAATGCTTATGCCTTGTTTGATAAAACTTTTTTGAGATTATTAGCTAGTCAAAGTTTATTTTTAACCACACATTTCATTGGATCACAACTTTTATCTACCTTTTGAATTTAACCTATTGGTAAGAGTGCATGTTATTGAGCAAAAAGAAAATAATTTGGTATTGCATTTGGAAAGCTATTCATACTTCTTGAAAACTTGTTGAAAGCACTATTCATTTCACTCTGCTGGATATTGCCAAATTCATGTTAGGGGATGTATGACATCTAAAATAGGTCCTCCAAACTTGGCATCAACTATGATACACGACACGGATACGTGTGTTCAATAGGACACGTTTCGGGCACGCGGAACGATTTTTCAAAAAATTATTGATACAATAAGTTGTCGACACGTTGATTAAAATTTTAAAAAATTTTCATTTATATTATAAATTTTAATTTATACGTATTAGTTTTTTCTTGTTGAAATATTTTAAATACGAGTACTTATTTATTATTTAATAATAAGTTTGAGTTACAAATAATATAATTTTTATAATAAAGAAAGAAAAATGACTATGGTAGAGTGTTTGAGGAATGTCGGTATCCGATAATGGCTTGTTGGATACGGACTCGCTACCCTAATTGAAATATCCAGAGGTCATTAATTATATCAACCATGTTATTGCTAATTCCTCTAATTTTGTTTTAGGAGGCATTATGATTTTTCTTCATTTTTTGTTCTTCGCTTTTGTTTGAGCTTTTGACTACGTTTTTTAACTATTGCAGCTGTCTCCCTCGAGCTCAATTTCTTCAAACACGAGATCATCATACAATGCAATATTTCTTTATCTAGTTTAACTACAAGAGAAATTTGTATTACTATCTTGCAGTACACAATATCAATAATAAGCTTGAAGAGTCTTCCTGGATTGATCTGTTGTGCAGACTTCATTGGCTATGTGCTCAATCGTTTATAATAAGTTCCAAGATTCTTTTTTATGTAGGGAATAAAAATGAGACATCAAATAAAAGACAGAATCAAAATCAACAAGAGACTCCATAAGCATGCATAATTTGAATAGGCATCACTCATTAATTGGACACCAAGTAAAATGAAACGCACACCAAGTTATCCTGCTTGATATTTTTATGAGTTTGAAGACAACACAAAGTTACTCTGTTTATTTGTATTAATATATTATTTATGCCAATCTAATGGGTAAAGCTTGATCGCAGCTTTATGTGTGCATGTTATATATATAGATACATTATACACTACATACACAATCAAATCGATCATACATTTTTCAAGCTTCTATAGCTGCTCTATTGCCCTACCTCCGTCTCTCTCTTTTCACACACCCACACTATAACTAGGATACAAAAGGTACTCAAATGTCTAAACACCTTCTTTCGTCAACATTATTATTACTAATACTACCTTCAATATCAGCATCAACATTTCTAAACTTCCCAAGCTTTACTGGAACAGCTTCATCTCCTGAACCCATAAGTATTTTTTTTTCAGCATTTTTTTTTGCATGAAGAACCCTAAAATATCACCACAAAGAGCACTCAAATGGGAATTCACTCTTGCAACTGAATCTGTAAACATAATCTACCCTCTTGAACAAACTCTCTTGAACTTTCACTTCTAGATTCAAGAACAAGGACCATAGGGAAGCAATTACCACTGGGTGAAAAGACAGGAAGCAAGATTTCTCGACAAAGAGGGCAAGTAGAATGAGACAATAGGCATGGCTACGCTTAGGCGGAAAGCCTAAGCTTATCTTCTGCCTCA
>CAIGRF010247768.1:7872-18487 GCA_903798235.1 Fraxinus ornus
GGGGGGGGGGGGGGGGGGTTGTTCAGGGATGTCAAGAGACATAGGTAAAAGTTGTACCTGCTGACTATTGCGTAGAAAATCCAGGGTGTTGGCCCCACCAACATTTGAACCCATGCTAGGAAGACCCTGTTAGAAGAAAATTTAAGTCCACTCAGACGAGAGGATTAATAAACAATTATAATGACAATGAAACCAGGTACCTGTGGGAAAAGATCTAGAGGATTTGCATTGGGTCCAGTTGAAGGTACAGGTGCAGGTTGTGCGGCTTGCTGAGGCTGAGAAGGAACATTAGCCGCCTGTGTGCTAGGTGCACTTCTTGCTGTAGGTGGAACTTCTGCTGACTCGGGGATACCCTGATATTTAGATTTCGAAGACAAGTTGCATCAATGATAGTGAAAATGTTAAGATATGAATGGGCTTAAAGGTTCCTTGAACCAAATGAAGACGAGCTTATATCCATTATCAAGAACCTCCTAGTTGTTCAAACAAAATACACTAACAGGCAATGTAATTTGTGATGTGGATAGATACAATTACCATGGTCCAATTGTTCTAGTAGTGTCAACAGAGTAATGGACAATGAAGATATTTGCTTATATTTCCGTTATATTGATGAGATGAAATATAAAAGAAAATTGTTTGCCACCACTAGCAGAAAAGGAATGCAGTTTCTACGGAAAAGCAAAGGAAAAAAATTCCTAAATGTGTTTAGTATGCATAACTTAAACTGAAGAAAAGTGATTAGTGTTTCGTGCAAAATCCTTTTTCTGTTCTTTCGAAGGGCAAGATATTCATAATGATCAGATTTTCCATTGCTCACTTAGCATGATGAATTACAATAATGTATCTATTGAAGAAAATCAGATCAGAAGAAAGAACTTATCCTAAATCATTAACGAGTTTTCAAATCAAATTCCGATAAATGACGTTATTTTAACCGCTTTTCAAGCTACTGTACTCAGTCACACACATGCAAAACACGAGTTTAGGCCAACTATCCTCTATACTTTCCAGGAACGTGTGTAACTTGATCTATTATTCTGTCACCCTATTCTGTAATAATTATGCTCTGGTAAATGATAAATATTGATGACTAGCCATTGTATCCCACTCTAACTCTAATTTTTTTTATCAACCACAATAACTTCACGCAAAAGGATGCATCAAAGGTTCCTTTTCCAGGGGAAAGATTGAGTTAATAAATAGATTTAACAGAAGTTCGTATCTCCACCTTTAAGATTGTTAGAATCTCACATTGCTTGGGAAAATATAAATGATCCACTTAATAAGGTGAGGACAATCCTCCCCTAAGAAGCCGGTTTTATTAGGTGGAGTTAGGCTCAATATTCCTAACATGGTATTAGAGCTAGGCCCAATTATGCAATGTTGGGTGCCACCCAATGTCGATTTGTTCACAGTTGTTTGACATGATCCACGTGTGCGTGAGGGGGCGTATTAGAATCCCACATTGCATGGAAAAATATAAATGATCCACTTAATAAGGTGAAATTCTGCAATGTTGGGTGCCATCCAATATCGATTTGTTCACAGTTGTTTGACATGATCCACGCTGTGCGTAAGGGGGCGTATTAGAATCACACATGGCTTGGGAAAATATAAATGATCCACAGAAGCCGGTTTTATTAGGTGGAGCTAGGCCCAATATTCCTAACAAAAATATCTAGTGTAGAGAACAGACAATTAGCCAAGAGAAACTGCTATAGACCCTACTCATGACATGGAAACTTTCTCCCAGCATAAACTGTTTACTGCATGTAGACTATGAAATAAACTAGTTATAAAAGCCCGTAAGAATAACTTAAACTATCTCAAACAGTCCATTTAATTTTCATTTAACCCATTTTATAAAGTTGAAAATAATCATTGATTCATTATTTTCATTTTTCAGTAAAATTGAAATTTATGCAACTTATTGTGATTCATTATATCATTACATAATATTTGATACATCAGTTCTGAACTATGAACTAAATAAATAAATTCTAAGAGCAATTATTCTCAAATAAATAATTTTATCCCATATTGGCCTTGACAATAGGTCCTGGAGACTTTGTGGTTCATCATGCGAAAAATCTCCCCTTTTTTTAATTAGAGAGATTGTATACGCCTGGACTTCAGTTGTGTAACCTACTTTCTGGTGAAATCCTTGAGACTATCAAAACAATTACAGAAGATTTAAGTGCTCGTATATGCAAAAGTTTCCAATTAAATAATGGAAAATCACTTATATATAGAAATTTGACACTCACCGAGTATAAATATTCAACAGCTCTTTCTGGGTTGTTGAAAGCAGCTTGAAGAGCTCTGACAACTGTATCTCGATCCCAAGTTCCTCCACCCATATCAAGAATCTGCTGGATCGTACCCTCAAGGTTGTTACCAGCAACTAAATTGGCAGCTGCATGGCCATAGGCATCCGATCTATCATAGGAAAACCATCAAATATTGATAGAAGAATCACCAAACTACTTATGACTATTGCATGATTTATGCACGTCAAATCTCATTTAAGGGAAGCTCACACGTCAGAAGCAGCAGCAGGAACAGGAACGGGAGAGGATGCAGGAGTGGGTACAGGTGCAGGTCTGGAAGGTAGAAAAATAATGAAGGGAACGTATTAAAATAAACAATTATTCCATGCACCGACAAAGAGTTAAAAGGTCGGAGCTTGGTGTATTGAGACACCCTGGTGCACATTATTAAGGTAAGTAAACTAAAACTCACGCCGCAGCAGGAGCATGAGGTTCTGTTGATGTTGGAGCTGAAGTAGGAGGTGTGGCACTTGTCGGTTGCACCTACAAGGAGGGAAACACTTTTAGACACACCTTAAGTAACACTAATTCCTGTAGCATGATGAGGTATAAAAAATTGAATTCTCTTAAGATATTTCTCTTTTAAGAGGGTAAAGTAAAATGTGTAGAATAAAATTCTCATTGTCAATCAATGAGGGCTATCATCAGTGATTGAATAAGCATCAACCAATAACTCCCTGAGCTGAGATTATCAAATGATACAAATTTTTTGGACCTATCTTGGGCAAAAGTCAGCAAAGAGCATTCACTCTAATAAAGGCAAACTCTAGCTAGTTTCACTCACTGACATGACACCTGTCTGCATTAAATACAACAATTGTCTATTGGAATTCAGATACCCACTCAGCTAATAAAGTAATTAAAGACAATCAACAGTATGTAATTGGATTTCCACGGTAGAAAATCAATCTAAGAGTTTCTATAGAAATATGATGGTGAACCATTCACTGTTGCAAACTTCTACAGACGAGCTGGAACATGAATTAAAAAAAAAAAAAAATTGTGAAGCTCATAAGAAGTGTTTTGTGCCACTTCTGGGAAATAGTCATTCACTTTAAATGGCATTATCAGGAAGAAAGTCTTGATGCAACTACCAAACTTTGAAGTGAACAGTTAAAAATTTAATTGCTGCACCTCAGCATAGAAATTAATACACACATGGTTCTGAATATTTCAAGACATTTTTGCTGGAAGCTACAGAATATGTCAAGGAAATAGATGCTAGAAGCTTCTGCACTCTAGAGATTCCAGCGCACTTAGATCAGCTAAAATGTCAAATGCGCCAAGAAAAGATATTCCATCAGATCAGAGGATGGTATATCACAAGAATGGTAATCAAATTCATAGAAACAGCAATACAAGATTGTGAATATATAAAAACAAAATATTAAATATGACATGATATTACCTTCACAGCAGGTGCAGCTGATGTGGTTGACCCTTCACCTGACGAGCTCTTATTCTAAAACATTTCAGGCAAAACAGATTAATGATATTATATATATATATATAAGAGCAAAAGCTCTACAATGGAGCACAAAAAAGCACCAAGAACAATGAGGCCAGAAAATTTTATACTAAGTTTTTATGCTTTTTGAGATCTTTTCATCTGAATTGTTAATTTTATTTAATTATATTTTATTTTTCTTGGCGATATATACTTTCCTTCTGAAATAGGATTAATTACTGAAATTCAAATTTAAATATAAGTCTGAAATTACTAAAATATCAATTTTGATCAAATCAATGGTAAGTGGTAACCTCGAGATATTATTGTTGTAACCATTTACAAAATGCTACAATTTAATTTAACAAATTAAGCATTGAATAGTATTCTAGATTCAGATATAATATGCATCCACTTCGATGAAGCATGTGTCTTTAATGGTACAAGTCAAAGAATCGATTAAGGAGTTATTTCTGAAAATCAAATATTGCTGATAAATATCTTACGCCAAAATATATAGGGTTCATAAGTCCAACAGAGACTTGAGAAAATTGGAGACAGAAAGTCAAGCATATGGAAACAAATCTAGATGCAAGTCAATACTTTGAATGGCAAATATAGTATGTCCTCTAGAAGATACAGTGACTAGCAACAGAACAATTTACCTTTGTTAGCATGACAACAACAAAACTGTTCTCAGCAACATTATTTTCTCCCAGTGTTGTTCCATCTTTAAGAACCTTTCCCTGGTGGACAAGCATCAGTTGTGCAGCAGGATAAATGTCAGATCCCTGAGAAGTTTCGATGGTTTTCTTCACATCTATGACCTGCAGAATAAAATTAATTATTTCAACAAATAAAGCCCCATAATTTTATTTTTTAAAAAGAAAGAAGAATAACTATGCCACAGATAAAATTTGAGGAACAACTAAAGGATATAGAAACATTTCACAGCTAATTCACGAAACATGGAAATACTGACGCAATCAAAAAAATAAATAAATACTTATTACTTCAATTGTTCCTTACATTGATTACATGAAAATACATTCCTCTAGAAAATAAATATTCCTAATTACTCCCTCCCCCCCTTACGTTCAAAACGAGCACCATTCCATGAACTACAGAAGGAAATTCCTTTAAATAGACTTTCTTATATATGTACCACATGCCCAAACGTGCATGCCATGCAACAGAATCATGTCATCTATCCTCTTTTGATATATTCTTTGCAACGTACGCCGGTGCTACAACTAGCTTCAGCTAACTTTATACTTTATATTCCCCAACTACATGTTATGGGCATCAATTTTAACCTCATCTTGAAACATACAAGCATTCTGACAAGCACTTGTCATCTACAAAACATAATGCCAAACAAAAAGTCGATTTTCTGCCAAAAGGACAACTAAGCAATTTCTTTGATAAAATAATAAATCCAAGAAAGTAGTTCTCAAGATTTGATCTCTCTTTCATTGAGCCATTGCTTAATAAAAACAGCAGCTAGACAACTGTACATGATATGCAAAGTGACAAGTTCTGAGTCAAAAAGGCAAGTGCAAGATTAGGAGCTCAAAGGCACTAAAATTAAAACTATTTGAGTGTGCAAGGATATCACAGTATCTGGTAAAAAAAATAAACAGAAATATAAATTATTTTTGCATTCAAAAAGTTAATAAATATATTTGATCATTTAAATAGCACTTACATCCTAAAGAGTTTGTTTAGATTTACGTCTTGGTCAAGCAATCATTAGGTTATTCGTTGGACTGCACAAAATAAAGAGAGGAAATAGAAGCTATGCATCCAGAAAACCCTAATCAAGAAGAAAATTATTGGTTGCTGTTGCTCCTTCTTTTACGACCATTTCCATCTTACTTTTACCTTTTGCATTATCATTCCCACAGTCACTGATTATTAACCATGTCTCCTTCCAATCCCAACCCACCTAATTGTGTCCTTACACATTACTTAAATTATGTTCTTCTTCAACTGCAACCACATGCACCATTTTACTGTCATCAAGTACTGTGGCCAGCCTCAACCATCTTCATCTACCATTGATAAAAAAATGCAACCTAAAGACTTCTAGAGCACAAACGAAGAATCAGTGGATTGCACGCCAACACACAGAGCGCCCAACCCTTAGGAGACATGCTCCTAACGCAAGACTGGTGCAGCACAAAACCAAGTTGGCTACTTAGGTGCCTTCTGTAAACTTTATATTTTGTCTATGACACCCCAACACCAGAGCGCACATGAACTAAATTATATAATCCTAGAGGTTAAAGGCGTGCAGTTTTATTACAAAACCCATCTAATTCACATTAATGATTAAGCAACCGAAATTATAATGCTAATTTTATTCACTAAACCTTAATTCGTATACCAGTAGTAATTAATAGAATTACTCATAAAGTTATTTGTAGCACTGAGATGCACAGAAAAAGATTCAAATGAATTAAACTTTGGACTTGGTAACTTTATTCTGAATTAAAATAGAAACACAGGCATCGATTTCAAAATTGGAAGAGAACAAAAAACTCATGGCATCCAATTTTAAGACTAACTTTTACTTTTAGTAAACCGAAGCTAACCAACAGTTACAAACAATTCACAACCCCCATGAAACAATAAAAGTCATCATACACTAATTTTTTTTAAGTTCAAATTCCATGAATTAACATATAAACAAATCTACCCACCAACATCAGACATAAAAAAATCAAAATTCAAGAAAATCCATGAATAATCGTTGAATAAATATTAAGAAAAACTCATCATTAACATAAACGGAGTCACCATAATTATGAATCAAATTAGCAAAAATTCATATCAGGAAAGAAAGAAAGAAAAAATTCAAACCGTGTCTTCACGTTTCACTTCAATTTCGAAATGGGTACCCTTGAGAGTCTTCACAAAAATCTTCATTTTTCTTATATTTAATTTTATTGGATCGGTGAGATGAAAAGCAACACAGAACAGGAGAAGAAGGCTATGGAAAACTGAGAAAAGGTGAAGAAATATAAAAGTTGCGCTGATTACTCGTGTCCTTTACGACGTAAATATCTTGGTGAGTTTTAACGCGATTTGTGGACGTGGTATTGCGTGATTATAATTTTGGCGTTGGAATTGGCGCGTGAGACCCAAATACAAGGGAGGAAGGGTAGGGAACGAGAATTTGTTTTTGGGAGTCATTTATGTTTAGTCAGTTTGATACACGTTAAAATTTTCATTTTTATTCTTATATTCATTTTTGACTACACATTCTTCAATAAAATAATATTTTCCATCACATCAATAACTTTTCTTTCTTTTTCAATCACACATTCTCCATCAATCTATCATTTCAGAATACATTCTTCCAAAATAACGTGACTCAAAAAAACCCTTACATTTATTGATTGTAGTTGGATTGGAACGGTGTTTTTTGAACGGTATGAGGTAGAAGGTAGAAATTACACACAGATTTCAATTTTCAATTCAAAAATTAAGCCACCGTTTGATGTACATTATTATAGTATGAGAATGAAAAATATAGTTTTTATTGGATCCCACACAAGAGATAGGAATTCCAATTTAAAGGCTTGATGTGATATAACAGTCATATTTCTCATTTTTAGTAAATTTGTATGGGAAACAAACGGATGCTAAGTTTAAAAATTGTTCAAAAATCATATCGCAATTCACATTTTTAATATTAATAATATAATATTATTACTAGATTTTAATTTTTAGAATAGTATTTTTTTTAAAAGATGTATGATTGAAAAGGAAGGAAAAATTTGCGATGTGTGTAATATTATTTTATTGAAAAATATATTGTTGAAAAGAAGAGAAAAAAATGTATTAAAATTTTGAGCTTTGCTAGTGGTACATTAAGGTATACATAAGGGTGTACACCCCTCTCACGTGGGGGTGTGATCCACTTAAATAAAAAATATTTTATACAAGTGGGTCCCACCCCATGTGAGGGAGTGTAGACCCTTATGTACATCTTTTGATGTATATGTACAAAATTTCTAAAATTTTAACGAGGCTAAAATTTCTTTCTAACCTCTCTCTTCTCTATCCCCGTGCTTCTGTATCTATCATTTCTGTTTTCTCTCTGAATAACAGCATCGTTGCGCACGATCTGACAAAATCGATGGATCAACCATTACCCCGATGCAGCGCTGCGTGGAATGGAATCGACTGGAAGAGGTGTTAACAAGGCAAAATGAGGAGTCTTCGTTAGCGACGAGAGTAAAAAGGAGTCATCGCTAAAGAAATCAAATGCAAAATCAGATGTGTGGTGGCCTTGCTTACTCTTCGATCGTCTCTAGTTTGTGAGTGAGCGCGTTGAGTCAGCTATAGAGCCTAGCTTCTCGAAGTGGGAAAAAGGGACAAACGGGACCTTAAAGGGATAATTTGGTACAAAAAGTATAGGAGAAATGATTCAAGTAAGCCCCATCCATCCAAGTTAAATAGCATTGCTCCAACTTCGAATACCACCATGATTCTTGCATTGGGGATTTCATTGAGCTTGTTTTGAGAGAGAGAGAGAGAGAGAGAGAGCCCTAGAATTTAATCGTGTCATTTATTATCTCTCTTTAGTAGGGCTTTGGGGTGGTTTCTTCCTCCGATCTGCTTATCTTGAGTTTTGGAGTGGATTTCGCTGGTGGTTTGCAGATGGTGGTGGTGGTGAAAGTGAGGTGATGGTGGTGGTGAGATGGGATGGCATTCGATTGGTGGTGGTGGTGTTGGTGGTGGTGATGATGATGATGATGATGATGATGATGAAGGAGTAGAGTGGGGATGCATGGGACGGGATGGGGTGAATAAGTTTTATAACCAATTATTTAGATTTAAAATAATTAATTTGTAAATAATATGTAATATATAAAATATATAATTTGTGATCAATAAATGATGTGCAACCTATAAGAAAATGTGGGATTGCGATTTAATTTGTAATTGTAAATCACAATATGTTAAGTTGTAATCAATTAATTTGATAATTTGCGATTCAAAAATAATATGCAATCAATTAATTTGATAAATTGTAACTGTGAAATAAGTTGTAATCAATAAAAAAATTTATTTGTATTCGAGAAATAATCAATGACATATTAATTTGATAATTTATGATCGGATAAATAAATCGTGACATATAAAATTTGTGATTTGTAATCGAAAAATAAAGTGTGATCAAATAATTTGATAAACTATGATTGATAAATAAGTTGTGACATATAAAATTTGTAATTTGTGATTAGGACGTTCTATAAATTGTATAATATTATGACCTTAACATATTCAATTAATAATTTTTTTAATTATTTGTATAATTAATAAAATTTAAATTATGACCCTCTTTTTGAAACTTTAAAACAAGTTTCTTAATTTTGAAATTATATCTTGTAACTACCTTAATATGCATTTTTCCCTTGTTTGAAGTTGTTTAAAAATTTGATAAAATTTTGAAATCAAAGTTAATAATTAATTATTTTTTTTTTTTTTTTTCCATAAATTCGTGTTTGGTATCGATTGAAATCTAAATCAAAGTTAATAATTAATTTTTAATTATATATTTTATGATATTCATAATTTTTATCAATTTTTTAATTATACATAAATATGATAAAACATTTCTAAAAGTTTTGTCAAACAATCCCTTTTATTTTTATGAGGAAACATGCCTGGTAGGGATGCTTTGTGGGCCTAGTAGCATCTTTGTAAATCTTTTATACAGTTGAGGAAGGAAATGTTACTTGCAAAAATGAAATATTGGAATTAGATAGACTTTGGACATATGCTACAATCGAGGGATATGATTTTATGAATAGTAATTTTTTGCATCATTCTCATCAGTCGGCCCAATCTCAATATACAATTTAACTGTACGTGGGTGAGATAAGTTGCCATGTGGAATTTTCCTACATTTTAATTGTATATTCTCTAAAAAATCACTATTTATAACATCATTTTTCCCTAATAATGACCATCAAACTAGGACTATGTTGCGTAAAATTCAATTATGAGAAATTAGCTAAAACAATGACCAATATTGAATTATTAAAATTGACTAAAATAAGAGGATATGTTATGAATACTACATTTATTAATGTGTGTGTCAATTGGCTATGAATTCTCTCCTTGATATATATAATTATCATATTCATAATCACGATAAAAAGCTAATCAAATTGCATTTTTTTGGCAAAGCTTATTATTATTTTAAAAGTGACCAATTCTATATTTATCTACACGTTGTAATAACCCAATATTCTAAGGGACTGAAAAGAAAATAACTCAATATTTAATGACTAGAACGCTATAGTGTATACGTTGAGTTTGTTTTTCCTTTATAACTAGTCATTGGCACATGCGTTGCACAAATTTTGTATTTATTGTATTTTATTAGTGTAGAAATTGTAGATGTTCAAAAAAAGTAGTTTAAGATTTATTGGATTATTCAAGAGTCTTGAGAGCATATTATTGCCTCGCGAATGCTCCATCTAACATACCGTACCGGATATGCAACATACCGTATATGCAACTTACCGAAAAAGTTTTTCAATGAATTTAATTTACTATTTAATCAAGTAGAATGAATTTGTCAAATGTGCATTGATCATAACTAAATAATTGACAACAAAACTCATGGTAATATTGTTCAAATAATTAAATAAATCAAATATATATTGAAAAATGACGCATCAAATGTACATTCATTGTAACTAAATAATTGCCAAAATAACTAATGATAATATTGTTCAAATTGCTCAAAAGATTAATAAATTAATTACATATTGAAAAACGAAAAGTAGTGTATTATTGAAATAATTGAATT
>CAIGRF010247784.1:0-31092 GCA_903798235.1 Fraxinus ornus
GAAGAATTGATTTTGAATAGTGATATGATGAAAAATGTGTGGTTGAAAAAGAAGAAAAAAGTATTGATGTGATGTAAAATATTATTTTATTAAAGAATGTGTGGTTGAAAAATGAGAATTGATTTATTGTAGAACTAGAGAATCCTAACCAAACAGGCTCTTAAACTTCCATATGGGAAAAAAAATAGGTTCGAATGTTATTTCTCTGTCGGAAGAACAAACTCTTTGAATTACAACGTTTGGTTTATGTTTATAATAAATTATTTATAATTTCAAAGTAAAATGAGGTGGTCCTCATAGAATTTTCACACTTGATGAATCAATGAGTTTGGTTCATGTTTATAAATTCAAAGCAAAATGAGGTGATGATGCCCATAAAATTTTCACAATTGAATCAATGAAAATAGTAAGAAATAAAACCATAACATTTCTTGGAGAATTGTGAATTCATGCAGCAGCCCTACTTTAATACCAGTATGTGAAATGAACACCCAATTCATCAAATTTTTCCATTATTTCGAGTTGCAGCATAGAAAATGACTCAATGAACGAAAGTGATGCAGAGTCAATTGACCAACTTAGCCATCCATGGAGATATGGATAGATAGACTTATTTTTGCGACTTTACTATTTTACTGCAAGTGCAAAGTAAAAATAGTACATCAAGTTTAGAAAAACTAAGGAAAAGGTTCAACGGGGGCTCTTTCATGGTCAAAAATCTCGTTTTCTCATTTTCATTTTAGGAGGCCATGCAGCGATATGTAGCAATGCTTAGTAATCTAATTGATTAAATTTGAAGCTTTAGGGATCTAATTGAATTTTTTAAAAAAGTTTAATGATGACACTTGAAATTTTACCCATTATTTTAAGGGAAAATTGTAGTCATCATACCAAATATTTCACTTTTTTTGCAGATTTTGTCCAAACCTTTTATTTGTGCCATCAACGGTACCAAACATTTAAACAGGTTGCACTAGAAGTCCAAATTGACAGAAATTGTTAGTTCACCAATAATTAAATGTTTGACCAATTTC
Organism: Fraxinus ornus; assembly: GCA_903798235.1. NCBI lineage: Eukaryota > Viridiplantae > Streptophyta > Magnoliopsida > Lamiales > Oleaceae > Fraxinus > Fraxinus ornus. The sequence goes on from CAIGRF010247784.1 coordinate 1,035, forward strand.
TAAAGGGTAAATATGTAACTTTATATTTTTCATTTGAAAAAAAATTAAATTTAAAGAATTAAAAACCCAACTGTTCATCTTCCCCTTCCCTGAATGGAGCAGGAGGGAGGGGAGCTCCCTCCAAAAAGTTCACCACAAATGGATGCTGCTCCGGCAGAGGCGGCAACGAATATTCTAGCGAGGAAGCCGGCCAGGCAACTGGATTTTAGTGGTGGCGCATTGAAATCAGCGAGTGTAGCGATGATGGAGCACCTAAATGGTTCTTTCAGCGAGGTTGAGTGCAAAGGTTGGGTACTTGAATGGTGGGTGATGGCGGAGGTTGTGGTGGTAAATGGTGGTGGTAGGTGATGGCGATGGGGTAAAGGGAAGGGGAAGATGAACAGTTGGGTCTTTAATTCTTTAATTTTAATTTTTTTTCAAATGAAAAATGTAAAGTTAAATATTTACCCTTTAGAACTTGGTCAATAATTGGTCAAATATTTAATTATTGGTCAACTAACGGTTTTCGTCAATTTGGACTTTTGGTTCGAATTGTTTAAACTTAAAGGTTTGGTACCGTTGGTAGCACAAACGAAAAGTTTGGACAAAATCTGCAAAAAAAGAAAAAGATTTGATATCGTGGCTGCAATTTTCCCTTATTTTAACAAAAAAACAAAGATAAACAGCATAAGGGGTTGTTTGGTGCAAGCCTTTCCTCCTGCACTTGACAGTATACAAACGATCCTTGACGATTTCCCGTGGATAACTTCACATACAAATAAAAACCTTAGTTGCTTCTTCTGCCCGTAACTGCTATACGCACAAGAATCAAAGCACCTGTAATTCCCCCAGACAACGTGGTCCGCTACAACATGTTCGATAAAATGCTTGAAAGAATCCTGCTTTTGTTTCTTTCAGGAATTTTAATCTAATCGCTCATTGAGCTACTGTTTTTCTTTCAAAATGTGGAGGAGACTCTATGAAGGATGGAATGAAATTCTGAAAATCCAGAAGTTCAGAAGAATGGTATCATATGCTGGATTTTACTGTTTTGTCACACTCGTCAGCTACGCCTACACCAACAACACGTATATCTTTTACTTTGAATACACCTTAATTTCTGATATTAGTTTATGTTATCATCATTCTGCTGATATTTTTATCAGGTGTTTGAATCTTTTTTGTTATACGGTAGTAGCTGGGCAGGGTGTGTGATGGTTTTATTGATACTTATCCGATTATGTTATCCGAATTATTCTCTATTATGAAACAAATTGTTCAGCGTTTGTTAATTCCCATGACTGCTTTCATGATTTTACTAAAAAAAAATTGAACTTTTAAATTTTCGGATAGAATTTAGTTGGGTTTTGATAATCATTTTCCGTTAAATTCTAATATATGATTTTGTTGGGAATACTGTGGTTTTAAATTTTCTTTGTTTATCAAAATTAATGGATAATGCAGAACGAGAGCTGGATACTCGAGGGGTGACCAATACTATGCATCTTATCCAGCTGGGACAGAGCTTCTCACCGACACTGAAGCGGTTAGTCGAAGTTTCACATAATTCGTATTTTTCGCATGGGTTAAATCAGCTAATCAATTTTGTTTGAAATTTAACTAATTGAGATTTTGACTGCTTGTAGTTGTATAAAGCTGCGCTTGGCAATTGTTTCGAACAAGAGGAATGGGGACCGATTGAATGGTGCATTATGGCAAAGCATTTTGAACGCCAAGGGAAGTCGCCATATGCATATCATGCAGTAAGTTGATGAGATGTTTATTAATAACATACACGTACCATTTTTTCTATGCGCATCTTATGCTGAATTTTCTTTGATAGGTGAGCAGATTTGGTTTTCTTGAAATTTTAAAAGCTTTGTTATGGTTATCTATCATGTTACAGCTTATAACAGTTGAAAGTCCCGTCATGAAGTTTATATACAGATGTCTTGGACAGAACCAACTTCAAACGTTAGCACATCCATACTTGATGAAATAAAAACGATGCATAATTGTGATTTGATGTGCCGATTTATTCAACAGTAACAAGAGAGAAGAAAGCGTCATTAATCAATGGCTTTGTTTTCTAAGTAGTTAATATAAGTTAATGCTATAACCACAAGCATTTCAGATTTAACCTCAACTACTGCATATATCCTCCAATGAGTTTGAATTCATGGACATCAATTTGTTTTTTCAGTTCTATTCACTAAAATTGTCTTCTGGAGTAATTACTGTGCCCCCCAACCCCCGAACACCCCGTAACAAAAAAAAAAAGGTGAGGAAAAAGAAGCATTTGGTGGTTCTATAGAAACACGATGGAGTAGAAGTTGAAGTGACAAACTTTAACAAATGATGGGCTTCCATCCTATCTAAGGTTTTATAAAACTGACTTTAAGATTAATCATCTCCTCACATTCTGTGGTATCTAGGAAGGTATTTAGATAAGTCCAAACAATTTGGTCTAAACAATTTGAAAGGTTTTGAAATGAATTTTGCAAGAATTTTGATTTTGGTTGTCTATGATCCATCGTAACAAGTGGTAAGATTTGAAACCGTAGAATCAATTTCGGAATGGATATATATGATTTGTTATATCTCTTGGTTCTAGTTGATTCATTTATCTGATTTTATCTTCAACGAAGTCGACAGAATAGAATTGACTATTGAGTATGATTTGAGTCTAGCTGATTTTGACAACTATAGTATTAATGTCAAGGAAGAACCTCAATATATCCGAGAAAAAGTTTGCTTTATAGCTTATAGGCTTCTATAATGGAAACAATTGTATCAAGAAGTTTATTTCAGCATTCTGAATATATGAAGCAAAGTTGGTGATCATATGTATAATGTAGTTGGGACATTATTAGTAATCAGTTCATCTTTTCTTGTCAATCTTCCTCCTTAAGACACAAAATTGCACGATCTTATATGTTTGTGGCCTTCTACCGGATCGAGTTTAACTACTTTGGTTATGAATAATGTATTTGCCTCTTGTTTCTAGTCTTTTATGCTGTACTAATTCTTTAAACCGAAAGTTTTACCTACTGGTTGATACTTATCCAGCTATGGAACTAGTGATTTTCTAGTGCACAACCATGAAATTGGTGAATGCGATAATATGAAATTATATTAAATCCTTGATGTAGTGTCTCTTCAACCAAATTGAGGGTCAGCCTAGGGGAAAATTGGCATCAAAATTCCTACTTGAACCACTATAATCATTAGCTCTCATCTGTTTTCATCGTTTAGCTTGTTTTTGCTTTTCGACCAACTTTACTAGGATGTGCCCATAAAAAGAGACCGACTCACTGAATTTTTTTATTTAAAGCTTGTTTTGGAGTTATTTATAATCAGATTAAATTATAAATAGATAGAAATGATTGAAAAGTACTTGCGCGTCCCACAAAATGTGGATAAGAAGGAATTTGACCGATGATAAACAGATATGGGACAAGAAGGAATTTGACCGATGATAAACAGATATGAGAAACCGGCAGCGCTAACAAGGGCTTAGTTTTTTATATTTGTTCCTATGTTGACATTGGATCTACACTAATTAGGTGTTTAGATTAGTTGCACATCTCCATTATCTATCCTACTTGGCAGAGTTTTGACGAGCACCTTAGGCTCTTAACCTGATCATTTTTGCTGGCTGAGAGCTCTTGACCAACTCATGGAAGGATTGGTCTTATGGTCGTGAGTGATTCACTTCCTAATTTGATTTGAACTTGAGTTTTATGACATGAACTGCCTGATCTGTTCTTAGATTATTACACTTTATAACATCTGGGGGGTTGGGTTCTGAAGAGACTGCACGCCTGATTGGTCTGTTCTGTTCCATCATTTTAACTCCACATAATTTCATACTATCTTGCAAATACAGTATCTTGTGCATCATATCATACATTCTTTTCGCTATAACGGATAATTTCAATCTCTCCCCAGCCGAGATCACCTTTTCTCTGTCATTGTTGCTGGACTATTAAATGAGAAATGACATGGTTATTGATGAGTAACAACCTAAATAGATGAAGTGTTAACTACATCTTTTAATGGTCCGTGACTATAGCTTTATCTAACTCGGAATTTGTAATGTGAAACGTGGTTTTTTATAATAACTGGCTTTCTTTCTCCCTCTTCGCCAATCTTTTCTTTTTCTAAATTTTATTGATGTTTCTGAATTATTATTATTATGTTAATGTTGCAGCAATACATGGCACACCTTGCTTCCCATGGACAACTTGATGGAAGTGGCTAGATGAAGGATACTCATAGGCAACCGACACGAGCATGAGAGCTCAAACTACGTGGGCATGCTATAATCAAGACTGAAGATAAATAGTTACAAGGCATAACGAAAGATTCATATTGAGATGTATCACGCTTCAGTTTTAGATATGCTCATATACCCTTTCTCTGTTTAGTTGTGTTGCACAATGTCTGTAAGTTAGTAAAAAATAAAGATACTGTTATTCTTTTAGATCATGGTCTGAGGACAGTTGGAAAAGTCAGCACATTTCTCTTTCAAGGTCAGAGGGAATTCGAATTCCTCTGGGAATTGGGTACTACGAAATGAAGTTGATCATAGATTATCAATAAGCCTAAAGTGAATTTTTCTTGAGCTAAGGTAGAGAACTAGACCGAACAACCCATTCTTGTTTAGATAAGAACGCTTCACATCTTTACCAAAATTGAGTGCCGAGTATGTAGACTTTAGCGAACAGACTACTCTCAAATATAACATCCCAAGGGAAAAAGGTCAATGGTAGACAAAGAGAAGTGCCTAAACATGTGATTTCACCCATGAGTTCGATCGTTTTCAACAAGAGCATTTATCAAGTATGACCATTAATCGGAGATTCTGCATTTCATGCCCATAACACTCAAGACTCAATTTATTACTCTTATTTATTATATCGAGGCTTCTTTGAAATTAATTGGTAAGGTGCCAATTAAGATTTTGGGAGTGTTAAAGAATGGATCCTATTAGGTGCATTGAGTCTCTGAATGAAAATGGACGAGTCTCTTTAGTATTCTAACCCTCCGACCAATGCTTTCTTGGAGCGAGCCCTACCCGGAGCAGATAACTCTTTGATTGTCAACGGAATTAAGACGGCAATCTGATATTCTACTTAGATCCATATCCTCAACTCAATCATTTAAAAGTTTAAGCTTATGATGTAGACGGGTTCATGGCTTCATGCCCCACCATGCCGATCTCAGGTATCTAATTCCTTAATCGTAACCATTATTTTATGTGTCAATCTTCCAATTCATACTTATGAATAATAAATCTAACCGCAACAACATAATAAATATTACAAAAAGGAAATAAGAATAACATAATCAAATATCAACACAATCAGCATTGTTCACAAGGGTCTATAAAATCAATAATTTTAGCATATAAAAGCAGACAGATTTGACCTTGCATTCACCCCATTATCATCCTTCCAGGAAGCTGTCCTCCAGGAAATGCAGATAAGTGGGCAAAGCAAGTAGAATTCTCCTCCTCAACACATTATATTCCCTGTTTGTAAATTATGGAATTTAAGAAATTAAAAACTTTAAATAAGGAAAAATACAAACTCGTCTTTCTTACTTATCACACCTACTCACCGCAGAGGAAGCAACAACGTACAAGGGGAATATTAATCAGGCTCTCTGTTATCAAAACCAAAATTTTTCTCTTCTTAGCAGGTTAGACAAAAAGAACAAGATTTTACTTGCCTCAATCACATTATATGGCTTCTACTGACACAGATCATGTTAACTAACAAATAGACACACTTACCTCATAATCCCTGCTGTCTACACCAACACATGTAGAAGCACTAATGCTAGAACTTCTTAGTAAACATCGAGCACTGCAGCATGTCTTCCTACGTCCATTTTGCATCGCCTTTACACTTGTATTGGAAGCTTCTAATTCTTTCATATCTGGTAATTTGGAGGGGCTAAGAAGACAAGGGCGTGGAATAGCAACCACAGTTTGACTTTTAGAATTAGTATTTTGCTCCGTGTCCTCATCGATGGGTGCATAGACTCGTTCCCTGTGTGTAATATGATCAGCCTATTAGGCTATTGATGTGATGAGAAACTCAAACCAAATGTTCGCCAGAAATACTTAAAACGCCTTACCTGGGCAAGGAGGCATAACGCCTTCGCATTGGAGCTCTTTCAACTTTACCAGAATGCCCCTCAAGTTGGACAAATTTTTGCTTAAATTGATCAACTCCGCTGAAATAAAATAAAGTCAAATGCTTTAGCAAGACATTAAGATGACAACACAACATAAAGTGAAATACACCATATTGAAACAAGCACAGCTCATTGAATTGGCGAAGACTTTAATTCAATAAGTGTAAACTGAAGCTCAACATTAAAGTCGACAGCCATATATAATGTTAACTTCAACTCAAAATACTCACACTATACTACACTAGATATCTCAGTTAGTTTCTTCAAAAGTAAAATGACACGATCACTACCATGGATTTTTGGCAAAAACTTCAAGCTAAAAAAAAAAATTGAATTAGTGAAGACGCTTTTCTTGATTCATATGGATGTCATAGTATCATCATTTTAAGTGGGGCATCGTGTAGCATTCATATAAAAGTTTCTTTAGTACTATAAGAAATACTTGGGTCAAAATATCACGTAACTATACCCACGTAGGACAGTGAACATGATTGGACCCAATTATTCTTCTTTTTCCTTTTTTTTCCTTCAACATGCAGAACGAAGTAATTAAATACTAAAATTGCCGATTCTGCCTTGAGGAGTCAGCTACCAACCCAACCAGATAGAATCCAAATGCACAAAATCCGAAGAAATAGGCCAATCTCAATCATTTGACAATCATTTAAAGGTAGATCAGTGGAAGTACACAAAACAAAATTTTAGTGATTTGGAGCTTGAATTGAAAAAATATTGGAGAAATGATTAGTTATAAATGGATACTGTACAAAAATGATAAAAATATTTAAGTCGTATTTGTCGAAGCAACGTCCCAGAAATGTTTTGTATTAAAATAGAAGTTGAGAAGAATTCTTTTGATTGTCAAACCTTGGATACATAAAGTGAGTCTGATCCACGCCACGAAGGTATTCCTGGAGCATCTGGGGATGATACTCCAAGATCTGTTTGCTTTGTTAAGATACAACGTAAGAAATAGCTAACACAGAGATATCATACTTGACTAAAGATCGCTTTGCAATGTTCATACCTCCCTGTAGATTAGCTCTCTTACATCATCTTTTGTCAAATTTCTCCTTTCAAACTCAAACTCAAATTTTGAAATTGGTTGAGTTGATGGTTCTTCTTCCACATTTGCCAAACCATTAAAATATGGATCTGCCAATGCCTGCAGTTAGAAATAATTGATAGTATTAGTAAAACATATCCTAAATATTGAAAATGCATTTGTCAACCAAAGGAAATACAAAACAACATACTTGGTTTACTAAATCTCACCTCTTCAGCAGATGGACGATCTTTGGGATCAAATGCTATCAAACGTTCAAGTAAACGAAGAGCCAATGGATCGACATTTGGAAACTTTTGTGAGAGAGGAACAGGTGCTTTCTTTTTCATGCTACTTAAGTATCTTCGGGCCTTCTCATTTCGAATCTGGAGGTAGAAAACAAGTCCAAATTGTGAAATAACAAGCTTCTTTTATTCCACACTTTTTGAAATAATCTGCTGCTATTATCATGAGATAAAAAATTTTAGAAAAATAAATCTGTGACCAGATTCTTCTCAAAGGTAAATTAAATAACTAAATAAAGGAACTAACCCTAAAAAGGCATTCAGAAGAAGGTGAACCAAGAAGTTCAGTTATGAGATCCAATTGGTGGACCACATTTTTCCCAGGAAACAATGGTTTGCCCGTGAGAATTTCTGCAAATATACATCCTATGCTCCAGATATCAATGGCAGGAGTATACTGCAAAAGACACTAAATCTTAGAATATCCTTAAAAGGATTTCGATGGACAGTTGTACAATCAAATGAATAAAATAGTTTACATAAAAATTTGATTTCAATATATTTGAACCATTGCCATACTAGTGGGGAACTGAAATTGAGATTCTGTCACAGAAAGAGGTTTCTTAATTCTAGAATATTTAGAGATTATTTCAGAAATACATGTAAAATGAAACTTGTCATTCCAAAACAAACCATTTGAGAAAAAGTTATTCGCGTAATTCTGACAGAACGGCAGTCTCCAGCAAATAGGAATATTTTGAAGTTAAAAAAACCTCAAATTTAAGAGAATGTCTATTCAGAACCTCACCAACAGACTTTTGTACAATTCACAAATGTGCAACGTGTGACTATGATAATGTCAGAGATACACAATAAACTTTCCTAGACTATACACATACTCCTATCCTAACTGGAACAGTTGTGAACAAAAACTTGAAGGATTGGAAAATGTGAAACTGAAAAATTATCTAATTAGCTAAGTAACATAATTTAAGTATCTAATGGAAATAGCATTTAATGGGTTTGACATTAAAAGCTACACACTATTTGTCAAGTTACCAAACAAGCATGATCAATACAAGACAACGCTGGCTTCACCATATAACAATCAACTAATTTATCAGGTAATTTTAAGATGAATTCTAACTATTACAAATCAAGCAAAACAAGAAAAAGTCAATATAGCAAGGGTTGAATTTAATCAGAAGCATCAAAAACACAATAAAGCTGACTTAACAGCATATATTATCGGCAATGGACAAGCTCCCACATCTATGTGAAAACTGTTACTGCACGATATAGTTACTTACTCTGGAGAAAAACGAACCACAAAGTTCAGGAGCACGGTACCATCGAGTTGCCACATAATCCTATAAATAATGGACATTATCAGTAAGTAATTAAATGGATAAGAAAAAACCAACAATAATGACCACTATTCAGAGATATGGCTCATCAGACCAAGAAAAAATAAACGAAACATGTAAAGCAGTTAAGAGTGCTTTATCCTTCCTAATGTCATTGCATAAATCACATACAGTCCAGAACACAGCAGATGGGGCATCACCAAATGATGCACGAGCCAGTCCAAAATCACAGATCTTCAACTTGCAGTCTGCATTAGCAAGGATGTTTTTGGGTTTCAAATCCCGGTGGAACACATTTGCTGCAGCAAGAAAATTCAAGATATCATTTAGCGTGTTAAAGAGCAAACAATGAGGAAATTATAAAAGCTGTAAAAGAAATTCCAACCTGAATGTATATATTTCAAAGCTCGAAGCAGCTGATACAGAAAAAATTGATGATGCCCAGGAGTAAGATCATCATTTGTCTTGAGTACGTGATGAAGGTCTGTTTCCATCAATTCAAAAACCACATATATATCCTTGAATTCTCTCCGACATGAAGGCAACATTATATGCTTTATTTGTACAATATCTGGGTGCTTAAGTAACCGGAGGAGCTTGATTTCTCTAAGAATGCGAGTGGCTTCAGAAACATGCTCAAAAACGCTGTCAATCTTTTTTATAGCTACCTTTTCTCCTGTGTGAGTATCAACTGCAGCAGCCACAACACCATAACTTCCCTTGCCAACAACCTCTTCGATTTCATACAAATTTGCTTCACCATATTCGGTAAAAAATTCGTTGAAAGGCATGTTCTAACATTTAAAACAGAAGTATCAGTATTTCCTCTTTTAAGATACACACCCCTGTATGGGAGGAAAGAGAATAATCACAATAACATAAACTTTATAGTTACATATACTACCAACCACAGTGTGAATTAAATAGAATGTTTAAATTTTAGAAAAGGAAAAAAAAGTTGTTTAATGAGAAAGGACACATTAGAGGTTCCTTCACATATTATATTAGTTACCCTGCTATAAGGTTCTTACTCAGTTCATATAGGGAGTACTCATAAGATGTTGCAGTGCAGAATTAGTTATTACAGAACCTTGAAAACAAAATGCATGAGAATGTTTCATATCAGCTATGATGCACCGACACGGACACGGACAAGTGTGACCGACACGATACGTGTCGAATATGTCGACACGCGATTTTTAAGAAAAGTACCGACACGACACGACACGTCATCGACACGATTATTAAATTCTTAAAAATTCTTCATTTATGTAGTATAAATTTAGTTTTATACTAATTATTAATTTTCTTGTTGAAATCTTTTAAACATGAGTACCTATTTGTAACTTGCTAATAATTTTGAATTAACAATATATAATATTTCTAATATAAAAAGAAAAATAATTACGATAGAGTGTCCGAGAAGTGTCGTTATCGACTCGTGTCCGACACGTGTTCGACACGGACACGCTATCCTAATTGAAGTGTCCATGCTACAGAGCATATCAGTAAATCCCTACAGTATAGAATTAGTTATTACAGAACCTTGAAACAAATGAATGAGAATTTTTGTAAGAGAGAATAAATTATTATCAAGTAGTACAACCAAAAGTAAAACTAAATACCCTGACAGGATCAATTTTAAAAAATGGAAGCACTTCTCTCTATGGAATAATTCAGAACATTGTGCAAACATACTTAAAGGATCAATTTATACGCACAAAGTAAATAACAATATCAGAGTTCGAATGACAATTATTGCCACAACTGTCCTAATGACAATGATCAATGTTAGATAGAAATATCTAGACAACATAAATCAAAGCAGAAGACTATGCCCCTGTTTGGTCATCATTATTTGAGATTATAATTTTTGGAATTGGTTTTTTTTTTGAAAAATGTGTGGTTAAAAAAGAAGAATTTTTTTTTGATTTACGTGTAATATTATTTTATTTGAGAATGTGTGGTTGATAAGGAGAGAAAAGTCGATTATAATTTTAATGGGGGCCAAACGGGGGCTATATAAGGACCAAAGTATCCTCCACGAGGTGAGTACTCAGATAAAATATAAGTCAAAACAGTCAATTGTATACCTTAGTTGGCAAAGTGAAGTCAATAAAGAACAGATGGTCAGAGAAGGGAACTAAGAAAGGAGTACTAACATTATCAAAAGCACTTTTGATTACATATCCAGGTCAAAGAATTCCCTCCCCAGATAAATACTAAATTGATTTTGTGACCAAGTCTTAACCAAGCAGGCAATGAGTACATAGTCAAACAAAAATTTCTAGCAGTAGAGAATCTAAGCACACGCATCTACCGGAGACAAGCAGCGAGGGAGAATTAAGCAAAACAAATTCAATGTGTTTACTTGTTTGTTTAAAATATCAGCAGAAAACTACTTAACAAAATTTTATATGGACAACTATAACCGAAACTATGAAAAGAAGACAAATTCTGTACAGCATTAGGAATCAATTGTAGTAAATAGTAGGCATCGCTTAGATCAGGCTAAAAATTACCCAACTAGCATTAGTGAATTCAATTAAATTACAAATTCCAGTCTAGATTTGTCAAATTTGTCAAGGATTTTCCTAATCAGTACTTGAATGAAGAATGACCCCAACCGATCAAAATTCCCATGGTGCAGCAATGGAGCTAAAACTCAAGCAACTTATAAGGGAAATCTCATATAAATCATGACCTGAAAAAGATCTATGACTTGAACTGAACCCACAAAAATTCAACAATGCTATTATCAGAAAATGAAACAGACTGACTGTACTATGTATTTCATCATCAATTATAGATAAATTTGAGATTAGAAAGCATTAATTAAATAGTGAAATAACAAACCCAACCTGAATCATTCAAAAAAAATTGCTGCGAAGGTGAAATGGCTCTAAGATATTCCTTTCCACAAGCTGGCAGGAGAATGGTAGCATAAATGAACTGATGGGAGCAGAAAATACTTATAACTCCATTAGATTACTGATTCAAAAGACCCCTATAAAATTGCAAAAGGACAGAGTTGACAATAAATTCAACGACTTTTTTATATATCTACAAAAGCTTGAACAGTAGCTCAAATATGTCAACCTTCTAATCTATGCACCCATTAATTAAAAATGAAGATCTGATTTTTTCCCTCAGAAAGATACATGTATCAACGTCACAGCAGGTGCCTCAATTTTCTCAAATTAATGAAGTTCACAAAATAAAATAAAAGAAAGAAATAGGGAACAGAAAATAGATAAAATTTAGGTAACCCCCCATCTTCAACAAGACGCAAAAAGACAAGAAAAACGTAATGAATACATAACGCGGTGCTTTGAATTGTGAGCCTTATCTTATCATCAACTTGTCGCCCCGCATTACTTACATATACTATGCCCCCACAAAGACTGAGAGGGAGAGTTGACCTTTTATTCCAATAAATTTAGGTAAAACTCGCTTTGATAGGCTTCAAATAGATGGGATGAATGCTGAATCGAGCATATTACACTTATCGTAAATAGTTGACAAATATTTTGATCGAACACTCATAATAGGAGGACAACCCACATTTTTTTTGGAATTTTTTTATTCATGCAAGGCCCATACGCATGCGAGAAATTGTCAAACTCGTTATCATTCATTTTCGATACAAATGGAAAAATCTGAATTGAATAATGCTATTTAAATACGGATTGCAAACCGGTGCAGTGATAGATGCTGTGCGTTGGCAGCACTTGGTTTGATTAAGGTTTTTTGGTTCTTTTAAACTGTGAATGATGTTATGTCACATGTCCTCTTATTTTTAATTTCAACTTGTTTATGTAGCATGATTGATCTAATTTTGGTGATTTTTCACTTTTCACCATTATCATGATTGTGAACGGTGATTCCCTTTGGGTGGTCGGATAGACGTATTGAGTAATACTATTTATCAAAGTTTAGTAATCAAAGTGAATTATTTAAAGTTCAGTAGCTAAAGTGTAATCTTTTTAATTTAGGGGAAATTACATAGACCTCCCTGTTTTCTGATAATTTTAGGAACACTCATTTCATTTTCAAAAATTACACAAACCTCTCTTATTTTGAAATTAAGCCCTTTTTTATTATCTATTATTTTTGAAATACATTTTTTCTTTCTTATTTTCAATCACATATTTTTCAATAGAATAATATTATACGCAAATCTAAAAATTTTCCTATATTTTTTTAATCACACATTTTTTAACAAAATATTATTTCATAATGCATTTTAGACAAAAGACGAGGCTCAAACAAATAAAACATATCATCCCTACAGTTTATGAAAATTTCAGACACGCAGCTTTTCAAAAATTACACAAATTTATCTTAGAATTATACTTGGTGTATGGTGTCCATAATGTACACCAATCACTATCTTATTATAAGTTTTGAATGACATGCCTCTATTGAGGTTTACAATAATTTCAGGGACACGCCTCCATTTTAAAAAATTACGCGAACTTCTCTTATTTCAAGTTTTTAATTAGGGTGTACTTTTTAATCGGAATTGAACCTCTCGAATTGAAAACATCGTTTTCGGTTCGGTTCCCAAAATTACATGGAACCTAATGATTTCATTTAGAGAGTATTCAAAATTTAATGGGTTGTTTTTATTCTTGAAATACTTAAACCGAACCACTGACACATATTTGCATCTTTAGAGCCCGTTTGGTAAAAATTAAAATCGGATTAAAATTGAAAAATTAAACGTTATTGTTGACTTTTATTAGACGAGTGAGATCCAATAATGACCATATTTTCAATTTTAATCGATTTTTTTAGCTCTCTCAAACAGGCTCTTAATAAAACATACCTCCATTAAATATAAAAAATATTCTAAGAAGTTAGAAAAATTTTTTATTTTTTTTAAGTAATCATAAAAGAAGTTAATTTTGTATATAGTAGAAAACTTCTGTAATTTCATTACTATATTTTAGTACGTCTGTAAATATCATATAAATTTGACTTTATCTTGCCGAAGAACTACTCGTGTCAATTTTATATTACTTCAAATTGTTATCATCATTCTCAATTTATATAGCCCGCAAAATAATATGTGGAAAGATCAATTCAAATAATTAATAATAAACATCTAAATGAATCTCATTCAAAATTCTTCTCACATGGCGATAAAAAAAAAAAAAAAAAAGAATAACTCCTCCTATTTTTTGATTATTGCGTATGTTTAAGATTGAATTCATTCGATTTAAAAAAATATATTAATCCTTAACTTTTAGTGGAATCCTTTATTAGTAGTCGTGAAAGATTGATTTTTTCAATCTTTTCGATATTGGTCCCATATATGCAAGTCAGAAAGATTGACAAACAGAACAATCTGATTTAATTAATTCTAGGGGCGAGCCAAGAAGGACAATTTTTTTTTAACTAGGCTGATACATGGGGCGGTGCTGGGCTAGAGCTCTAGGCCCCTCCCTTGATTCATTCTCAATAGCCACGAAATGATCATCTTGGGTGATCCTTCTGCCTTCGGATGTTCGTATTAAACTCGTAATTTTTAAGGGATGAGAAACAATTACATAACATCTATATCAAGAATTCAAATACTGTATATGTCATTAGTGCGATCCTTGAACTATCCATAATAGCGAACTTGAAAAAGTTTATTTATATGTCGAGGCAAAAATTTATTAGAAAGTTGTTCGAATATAATATTATTCAAATATGATATCATTTCTCATTATTCTTCAATGTATATTTTATTTACTAGACCGTACTTATTCAAAATTTCAACTAAAATTGAGGTTTCACCTTTCTTAAGCCAACTCAGTTTATTCTATTACATTCATTTCTCTTTTCCCTTCTTGGGTGAACCCATCCCATTGCATGAATGGTCATGTCTCATCCTAACACGGGTTGCCCTCCCTAAATAGGTTTAATGGAATGTCTAGAACACAAAAAGGTAAGCTTATCTTGCCCAACCGGCAAATATCTTAAGATATAACACTTCGCGGTGTAAGCGACTCTATTTTCACTATACTCCACCGTTAGAAAAGAAAGAGAATACATGCATATACACAAAGCTCAATTAGATTTTCAGTCCTGAAATATGTCAAAGAGCTCCTTGATTTGCTCTATTTCATGGCAATTGATGGAATTTTCTAACCGTTTAAAAAGATTAAAATACAATAAATTATTCAAAATAAATCACAATCTACTTTTATTTTTACTCCTAAAGTTAGTGCTTATTGTTGCATATTCATAATGCTAGTTCCATCACTTAAATTATGCAAAAATTTCTTCTTTCCCTTAGGACAATGTCTTCCTTCTTCTATCACGTTTCTTAGCTCCCAGCTTGTCGGTTTCGTTAACAAATGACTGTTCTACTTCCTTCCCATCTGATTTTGAAAGATTAAATTGTTCAAATTCAAGCTGCTTTCTATAGCTACGGAGCTTTGCTCGCTGATCTGTGACTGCTGTCGAATTATTGGGTGTCTTCTGTTGATCCTGAAGACTTTCCAGATTTGAAAGCTTCAACTGTGGCGAATGCTGATCCTTCGACTTGGAGAAAGCCAAACCTTTCATATAACGTGTAGTTGCTGCTGTTTTAGGTTCAGGCAGCCTTCGGTTACGCAATGATTGACAAAACTCTTCGGAACTCACAAGTTCTAGCCCTTTAGGCCCAGCTGCTCTGTCTTTTAGCGGTCCAAATATCAAAGGCTCCTGAATAATAGGATGCTCCATATTAGTCAGTTCCAAATTCACGCCTTCAGCATCAAGCTTTTCTGAGCTATTGTCTAACAAGTGCATTTTTTCTGTCACAATGGAGCATTCTTGGGCACCAAAATCAACCATAGAGTAGATCGAGTTCTCAATTCTTACTGACTCTGAGTCAGGAGGCTTCTGACTTAAAAGTTCAGGGCAGTCATCTTCGGCTTCGTCCACTTCTTGCTGCTTCAGTTTTGCTGCCTCCAAATATTTGTTTTCATCAACTTCCATCGTACGGGGAGGCTCAACTATCATTGACTCGAAACCATGAGGCTTTTGATTTGAAAGTTCGGGGCAGTTATCTTCGGCTTTGTCCCCTTCTTGCTGCTGAGGTTTTGTCGCCTCTAAATATTTGTTCTCATCAAATTCCATCCTACTGATAGGCTCAGCTCTTATTGACTCAAAACCCAGAGGCCTCTGGCTTGAAAGTTCAGGGCAGTTATCTTCAGCTTTGTCCCCTTCTTGCTGCTGGGGTTTCGCGGCCTCCAAATACTTGTATTCGTCGAATTCCATCCTACTGGGAGGTTCAGTGGACAAAAGGTTAGTATCAAAACCATCATTACTTTCTCTAATGTTATATAATAGCAACCTCTCTCCCTTATCCTCTTCTTTTTGCTTCTCTTCCCCGTACATCGTATTTTCACTTAAATGATTTTCAAGGCCTTCAGATTCCTGGTGGTCTCCAGTTACTTCATTTTGATCTCCTTTTTGCTGATTTTTTTGCTTAGACTCGCGTCTCTTACGTGGTTTGTATCGTTCCCTCTCCCAGTCCCAGTTCAGTTTCCATTTCTTCTTTCTTTTCTTTCTCTTAGGACCTGTGCTTGACTTCAGACTTGGAATTGCCCCGCCAAGCATATATCTCTGGCCACGAGTCACAACTTCCCCAGATTCACAAAGTTCTCTAAGATGATGCTTCAGAAATGTCGAATGCGCCCATGGCAAATTATTATATTCTTTTTCAATAAACTTCGATATGGAGTCCTCGCTAGAACCCCATTTCTCATTCAACTCCTGAAGCGCCCGTTCTATCATCTGAAAATAGAAGAAAAGACACTATAGTTAAAACCAAAAATTTAAAAACCACACCGACATCTCGAATTAACCAATCAGAAAATAATCATGCAGGTTAGCTATATATGGAGGCAGTTCAATGCCAGTTGGGTTCCACAAAACCTGCAATTGACTCTCAAGACAACAGTTTGACAGTTAATGCACATTTTGAATAAATGCTACACATTTATTGGATTCGTTAAATAAGGTATCATTCTCTTGTATCACAGAGAGAGAAAAAACTCAGGAAAATTTGTCAAAGAGAAATTCCAGATAAAATAATCTTCCAAGACTCTGCTATACATATTCTTTTCATATCTCTGCCAGAGACTACTTCCAATTCAAATACAGGTAATAGAACAACAAAATCGACACTGGCAAGTGACAAACTCTTTGGACTTTGAACTCTATGGTTTTCTTTCTTTCTTTAGTAAAATGCTTTTTCAATCGTACAAGGTAAAATAGAAACGAAGATGACAAGCACTGGTAGAAACATTCGAAAAATCAAGCGCCAAAGGTCTATGCTGCCACACAAGGTATAAAGCAAAAGGGAAAAAATATGAGGTAAAACTTCAGTATACATAATTTCAACTAGAATGAGACAAATCAAAAAGATTAACCCGACATAAATTCAACCCACTTAATTTTTGGATGAAACAAGTCAAGCGGGGGTTGCATCCCACCCATAACCAACCTAATTCCAACCTACCCAGATCTAACCCAAGCCACCCAATTACCGCCTCATGATTCGAACTTAATGTCAGACACAAATAGCAAAGTGAAGATGCCCAATCTACATTAAAATGATTGAGAAACAACGATACCAGAAATCTTCTACAACTGCAACCAGAACAAGATCCCAAATTGATTTTTAGTGATTTATCCCTCCAATTTAATAGCCAAGTTAAAATCTTTCAACCAAATCCATAAATTTTTCAATTAAGAAATCATCAAGATAGAATTTTGAGGTTCTTGACAACAAATTATAATATATCAATACCCAAACAAAAAAACTCTACTGAGAAAGTTAATTTGACACACTAGCTCACACCATCAAGAAGATGGAAACATGTAATACATGGATCAACATAGGACATGCATAATAAACATGTAAAGATCCTAATTTTACATAACAATTATTCTATAACTAATTAATTCAATACCATTTCTGCCAAAGCCCATAGAATCCAACTTGAGATTTCAAACATGCACATTTTGATATGCATGAAATAAAACTGACACTCAAACACACATGTGCACTGATAGATTGTGCAAATTCACATTATAGACAAATTTTGTCAACAAAAAACCTTTCACTCTACACCCATAAATCCTAATAACAAAGTTTCAAACATTCATTGAAACAATGATCAATGTTACCCATATTATATCAAAGCAAACATAACATAAAAAATAAATCCAATTTTGTGCACACACTATTTAAAATGTGGTGTGAAAAAGAGAGCTACCATTAAACTTCTACAACTTCAATAGAACAAGATCCCCAGTTGATTTTTAGTGACTTGTCTCTGAAATTCAATTGTTAACTATAAATATTTGGACAAAAAACCATATATTTTTCAGTCACAAAATCACCAAGAAAGAATCTTGAGGTTCTAGACCAAAAATTATAGTACATCAACATTCAAACTGTAAAATTCTACCAAGAAAGTTAGTCTTGAGACTCTTGACAGTACTCGACTCTCTGGCATCCCATCAAAAAACAGAAATACATGGATCAAAAATGGGCATGGATAAACATGTCAGTATCCTAATTTTATGTGTACAGAACACTAATTTTACAAGAAAATAAATTAATTACCATTTTTGCCAAAGACCCACAAAATCCAACTCGCAATTTCAAGGCAAGACCAGACATGCATGAAATGTAAGCGGATACTCCTATATCTGTTGGGGAAAAACATGAGTTGTGTTTAAAATTTTATACTTAACACAATTAATTAATAGAAAAATGATAAATATATTCAACAATAATATATTAGAGAACAATAAGTTTTTATAAAGCAAGCCTTTCGAGAGAGCGTTGAAGACGCTGCCCTGAAGTCGGATTAGTGTCCCTTTTTGCGTTACCTAGGGCTAAATACAGCTCATAGATAAAACCCTCGTGCTCATAATGGTTTCGCCGCCTACATGCACGACCATAGGTTGAATATTGAAAGAGGCATATTCTTTTTGCCCAAAAACATAATACATCACATACTGGTAGACGTTTATCTTATAAATATATATTTATATTTCACTTGTGCATGTGAAGTAAAATACTAAGAGCATTATATTCAATTCAATTCAACTATATATTTTTAGTCTATGGCTGACAGTGCCTTTATATGATGTAATAATCACAACTCTCACAATACCCATATCAAGATTTGAAACATATATTGAGAGATCTATATTGAGAGATCGATCAATCTCACACACACTATATCAAAGTAACTATAACAATAAGCAAATAAATGATTACCGCAGCATAAGGAGGGTGATCTGGGGTTTGGGACTGGGATAAAAATTGACTCGTGCGGTCTTGGAGAATGCTCTTGCGGGCTGCTGTTAATGGTGCATTTGGGTGAGTTTCTGCGAGTTTCATTATAACTTCTTGGAACTTCGCCATCGCTTTCTGTTGAATATGATTTGAGGGATTTTGAAGGGTTTTTTTTTTTTTCAGGTTTGGAGACATGGACTAATTATAGCGTGTTTTTCCATACGAAGTTCAATATTTCAATAACTGCGCATAAAGTTTAAAAATTTATTTAATCGTCAAAGAATTAGCAAATTCCTTTCAAGATTGCGTTTGATTGTAAATATATATATATATTTGATATAAAAAATGTGTTTTTTCCACCTAAATATCTATTTTTGTACTTTTGATTGACAATATTTTTCACTGAAAAATAATTCTTTGAAAATAAGGAAAATATTTTCTTCACGGAGAAGTGATTTTTATTTTTCAAATAATCAACTTTCTTTTTTTCTCTCTCATCTATCGAGTCTCTCTCATCTACTTACAGTATAATTGAACAAATATAATATTTTCTATGTTGAAAATTAAAGCAATCAAACATATTTAATTAATAATTTTCATACAAATAATTTCTAGGCAATTAAATTGATTAGAATTTATTTTCTTGTCAACCAAATTATGGGTGTGTTTGGTGGGGCTTAAAAGGAGAATTTTAATCAAAAATTTAACCGTTACACATTTTCTTCTGATTAATAATGTCAGAATTGCAGGTAAACTTATCTGGCGAAAATTCCACAACTGCCCTCAACAACTAAAACTCACCAACAGTCAGAAAATGAAAACGAGGGTAAACTTGGCAAGTGAACTATTGACCCTGCAATTGTCAGAAAATGAGACAGAATTTTGTTGGAACCAACGGTCGGATTTTCGATATTAATTCAAAGGAAATCGTTACCAGACACACCCTATATGCTGGCAATCAAATAAAGGTTACTAGATAAAATTTTAAAAAATAAAATTATTCTAAAAAATAAAAATAAAGATTTTGGAAAAATAGAATCTAATATTAAAAGAATAAAAAAAACTTGAAAATAAAATCCTAAATTCTATTGTCATTGTCTTAAACAATGAGTATCTAAGGGTACTCCTTGAACAAATTGTTGAGTCGTAGCTCGATTCAAATGCTCCACAGAAGAAGATGGTTACAATTCTGCAGCTCGATAATAGAAACGTATTGTTTCTCAAATGATGATAAATTTTCTACCCAAGTTTCTGCAGCTCCTTTTATCTATAAATGATGAAAAAATATTATGTTCATGTATCGATATATTTTGTTAGATTTGATTGTAATAGTTAAACAATCAATCTCAGGTATATATACTATGAAGTCTTATTATTATTATTATTATTATTATTATTATTATTATTATTATCTGGCTTTGCATTATCTTTTTGAATGAAGATGGTCCTAAAACTAGATCATGACCATTTTTCTTTGATTGTGAAGGCAACAATTTTTCTATAAGCATAATTAAAATTCGGTTGTGATTAAAATTCAATTAAAATTAAAAATATGGCCGTTATTGGGTCCCACCTGTCTAATAAAAGTCAACAATAACGACTATTTTTTTAATTTTAGTCCGATTTTAATCTCTACCGAACACGTCCTAAGTAACATCTTTAGTAATCGGCAAAATTGATTGTCTCCAAAGTTCCTGCTCCATGATTTTTACTATTTCACTTGTCCGCTTCCTTAAAACACAAATGGCCATAATCTAGTTTTTCCGTCGAACCCTTTACTGGAAGTTACATCAAATCGGGGACGAGCAACGACAACAAAAAGTTTAAGCTTTGCAATAAATCTTTTACTTTTGCATGTGCCAATGGGCTCTATTTCATCTTTATAGACGTAATATTTTGTGATGTATTAGACATATAGAACCACTTTTCACAATATGAATTTGATTGTGCACGTTAACCCACAAAAGTTTAGATGCAAGTGTACCTTCTGCGATCATTGACAAATAGAACTCCAATCATGTTTTGTTGTCATTCGTCAAATATTATTTCACAAGATTTGACCAGTGCGATCGAATATAATATTCTTATTTGATTCTCCTATGTTCCATTGATTTTGGCACATGATCCAAAGCCTTTGATACGGATTTTATATTTGTTCGATGTCGAAAAGGAATATATACCATTCGTTCTGAATCTATTTTAACTATCTTGCGACCAACCCCTTTTCACAATCTTTGAAGATAACTTTGATAGATCACCATTTGTAGTAGTAAAACAATTTGTGTCATGCCAAATTCATGAAATTGATCTAGTAGATATAGAAAAAGAGTTGGCAACTTTTGAAATGATTCATCTTGCTAACTTTTCATCTTGGCTTTCTTGGAGTAGTATTTCAAAAACTGCTCTCTTTTTATTACAAGTGAATCGTGAAGATTTTGTTTGGATTTGGCCTTAATAGCAAGAAATTAGCACTTAAGGTCATCAATCTTCTATGTCCATGTATTTTGGTCCTTTATGTTTGAATTAACATCATAACAATCATAATAGTAAGTTCAATGACCATTTGTGAAAGTGCATGAAATTTTAGTAACAGTTTCTCAAATTAAACTTCAGTGATCATTTTGCATTTTTTAGGTAAATTCAGTGATCGTTTGGGGAATTAATGCAATTATAATAGAGTAATTTAATGTAAGGGCATATTAGGAAAAACGTAAATAAAGTTTACTATTCCAATTGCATTAATTATTATTACTTTTTTAATTTTTATTTGGTTGGAGAAATTTGACCTAATCATATCTCATCACATCATATGTATGTCAACCAATCTGTAAGTGGTGATGTATGTAGCACAACCGAAATAAAAGTAAGCATATCTTTATGTGGTTGTGCTCAAGGTTCTAAAATACATAATGCGTGAAATGCGTTTCAATCGAATATCAAGCATTACAAAAATATACTTCCCTTGCGAAGTATATGCGTAATTATGTGTTTTCCAATTTTTAATATTATTTAAATATTCTAAACTAATAAATAAATAAAATAGTATATTTTTTAAACTTTATACATATTCTTACAACTAGATTAAACACGGATTTCGGCCTAAAAAATTTAAATATTTCCTAACCCTTTATAGATTCCAATTCAAACTTCTCTTCGTCCACGTCATTTTCCGTGTCTTCGATTTAAGATTATCTTCACCGGGCTCTCTTATCTCAATTCGAGAATTTCTATTACTCTTTGTGGATGGCATGATATTATTATTAACCTCCTCATAATTGCAATCATCAACAATCCAAGATTATTCCTTAATATCATCATTTTCTAGTAACACTAAAGAAAGACCGAAGAAGAAGGAAGCTCAGGCTCAACGTAGATAGTTTATAACCCTACGAAAAATTTGTTATGATTTTTTATTTTTTAAACGTCAAAATCCTAAAGATTGTTGTATATAATTCATGGGTTTGGATGATTTGGTTTATTATTATTGTTATTATTATTTTATTGTCATGAAAATGAGCTGCACTTTGTTAGACTAATTTTGACACAATTTTTAACATATTCATATGTGGGACATTTCGAAAAAATATCGAATATATGTGCGCATTTTAGAACCATGGTTGTGATACATATATCTAATTTATGGGTTATGCTATGAGTGCATGACCCATAGGGTGTCCATAATGGACACATAGAGGCCTCTTATTGAGGGGGGGAGAAAAAAAAAATAAAAACTTCCTCATCCCAGGACACCCCCTTAATGGGAAGCATCCATGTGTCCATTATGAACACAATTATGAGAAATATTATGTACACATAGCATTTTCCATAATTTATATAAACGTGGATTAAAAAAAATATAAAACTTCCCCATTCTTTTTTAATTTTTTGTCACCTCATGTGTACGTGGGACAAAGGGAATATCCATTTTTCCTTAAAACTGATTTTCAATGGAAAAGATTCACCTAATATGGTAATGGAATTTGAAAACATGTTGAATAGATACATCAAAGTTACTTTAACACTGACAAACATATATATAAGTTTTTCTATGGTCACACTCTTTGCACAAAAAATGTTAGGTATATAAATTGAACAGAGTTGAGATAAGATGTAACCACAAATATGAACAAAGCTACTTACTGATAAAGTTCTACATTGGGAGAAGTCACAATGTCGGACCTAAGAGAGTCCTCTAGCCAAGCGGAAGCCAATCCATTTAAGAATGGCATAATAACAGAGAACTATTTCTTGAGAATATGTACAAAGTATTTCGGTGTGTTCTTGTTCTTCAGTTCCCTGGACTCGATCTTTTTTCAGTTGAATATGCTTACCAGTGGCTAGTTCTTCTTCCCCCAACATTTCTCCTAATTCAGTTGCTTCCATTTGTTCCATTTTGTTTTAGTTTCTTCCATCTGCACACGTACTTCTCCTTGCCAATGTGGTTCAATTCTTTCTTCACTAATTCTATTTTCTCGTTCGTGAGGCTCAATCTCACTGACCATATTGTTTTGTTCTGCTCGACACTGAACATTAATTACATTTGGATTTCCTTGCACTTGAATTTGTTCTTCCAGTCGGACATGTTCCTTAGTCGCAGCAATTTCTATTGTTGGGTCTTGTTTTTCTGTTGCTTCAATATGATCTACATTAATTTCAATGTCTTGCTCCATCCTGCTGTCCATGTGTGGTCCCATTTGATGCATATAATCTTCAGTTTCTTCTTCCATCATGTTTTCCATGCTCGTCTGACCACAGCCCCTACCAGAACACCAAGCCCATCCTCGACCTCGACCTCGACCTCGACCTCGACTTTTAGCTTGAACCCATCCTTGACCACACTCTTTGATATATTCTTCTACCATGTTTTCCATGCTCGGTCGACCTCGACCTCGACCTCGACTTTTAGCTTGAACCTTTCTTTGACCACACTCTTCAAGTTCTTCTTCCATCACGTTTTTCATGCTTGGCTGACCACAGTCCCGATCCCGACCCCGACCCCGACCCCGACCTTGACCTTGACCCCCACCCTGGCCTTGGATCCTTGTACACCTTGAACGTACTTTTATTCCCTTCGCACCTCTGTTCCATTGTCTATATCTTTTCCTCTTTTGTGGTTTCCTCTTCAGACTAAAACTCGAGTCCGAGCTCGAGGTTGAACTAGAGATATACCCACGGACGTCGCTATAGATAGGGCTAGAGCTAAGAGTAGTGCTTGGGCTGGGGCTGGGGCTATAGCTGGGGCTGGGACTGGGTCTGGGGCTAGGGATAGGACTAGGACTATCGCTTGACCTTGGGTTAGGGATACTGATAGGGTTGGGGTCAGAGCTATGGCTAGCTCCAGGATTAGAGCTTGGACTAGAAATGGGATTGAGACTGTCTTTTCCTCCTCCAAGCAAATAATATTTATCAAGATTCGCAACAAGCTCACCACTCTCACAAAGCTTCCTCAAATGGTGTTCAAGTAATGTTTTGTGAGCCCACGGCAAGTCATTATACTTTCTTACGATGAACTGGGATATTGCCTCCTCATTAGAGCCGCCTTCCTCATTCAACTCCTCAATTGCGTTCTGAATCATCTGCACCAATATCAGAGCAAGATAAATTAACAATCCCACGCCGGATTTCTCCATGGCCTTTTATAAAGTAAATTACTGCAAGCTATTTACCTGAACAGGGCAAAGCGATTCAGTAACATACAAAGACAAACAAAACATGCAAATGAAACAGGAAGCAAAGAAGAAGGAAGATTACCAACTTTTAGATCCCCAGCACAATCCACTTTTGTAAAAGTTTAGAACAAGAAACCATAAACAAACTCGATTAAAGCAAGATATAGGAGCTTTTCACTACCAAATGAAAACTGACCGTTGGTTCCTACCATCCATAAACTTCTTGTTTCTTTCTTTTTCAGGGTCCATAACCGTAACAGTCAAAGGAAAACTCTTCCTAAACGAAAATCAAAATCATGCTCATCCAATAAGCTATTTAACGTGCATACAGCAATGCGTCAAGTTTTTGCAGATCAACAGCTATAAAATAAACTTCAATTGCAGTTACAACGTTTCAACTTTTTCTTCGTTAGCTTGGATTTTCTGTTTGTTTTATTTTCCAACATACTTTTCGTCTGGGAATAGAGATGCCATTGTCCCACTAGAAACTGCTTTTACTAGGGAACTACTTGGGGAAATATTTTACTGTAAGCTTCAAATAAGCAAATTTACCTAACTAAACAACTAGATATATACCGAAGTTCACTTGAAAGGATATAAAAATTACGAAAATTCGTCAAGCAGCCCTGTTAAGATTAAAAAAAAAGGACTTCTTTCTAATTCTCTTTTCAACAGGCCTTAAGCAATTACATCATTCTCCCTCACCTCTTAACTGAAACTACATAATGATCTTAGAAGATCATATCCGTAGCCTAACACTGCATATGTGCTTCTCACCAAATCTAAATTTTCAAAATTTCGAGAAGATTCATAATTCTACTCTGATCAACTCAAGTTACTAAAATTTTCTAGTTCAGCAGACAAACGGGACATGCACCTAAGTCAGTGTCAGCCTATATGTTGCTCGAATACAAACTGTAAGAAAAAGGTACCCCGTCCCGCCTTCTGGCAAACATATGGAAGAAGAAAAAGGTTGGTGGGAGAACAACTGGGGTCAGTTTCGATCGGGCTGGGCTACATTTTGTTCTCGGATTGGGGCATGATTTAATTAATCTAAGGAAAAAAGAAGGCTTAGTACTAAATTATTTTCAGTGTTCTGCTGGACATCTTTCCTTTTCCCTCTAAATTTTATTCCCTCTAAATTTTAGAGGGCTGTCACAGAAGAGGCTAGAAAAATCTGGCCCAGGCGCCTACTTTTGCAAGCTTAACACGATCCAGCACCTTGAACAACCCGGGCATAAAAAAAAAAAAAAAAAATCCTTGATCGCAGAAGAAGATTCCGGAATGTTCGAAAGGAAAAAGGCCAATATCTTCCAAGAAAGTCATCCTCACCAAAATCTTCCAAGAAAGTCACCCGAAAAAATCAGAAAGAAAAATTGACATGCAATCAGCCAATAGAAGCCATCTTTTACATAACCCAAAGATCAATCTGGTACCAAGAGAATTATCAATTAAAATCAAATTAACCCTCTTCCAAAAAATCAATTAAAGAAACATTCTACTTCTACCCAACATCACATGCATGTAACAGTAACACCGCAATTATCAGTAGCCATTTCACATATAAGTGAGTGTTGTGAGTGCAGGTTCAACTATCAGTATTATAGCTCTTCCAGCATTCAATTGAACTCACATCTTCCCCGAATGAAAAGAAAAACTGAAAAGTGTAGAGTAAATACCCAAGAGTAAGGGGGATGATCAGGAGTGGTAAAATGAGGGAAAGATTCTTGGAGACGCTGCTCGACAAGGAACTTCTGGGGAGGGGTAAGTGATTTATTTGGAGTAGAGTTGATGACACATTTCATTAGAAGTTCTTTAAAGTCTTCCATTGCATGCTGGTGCTTTTGGCCATGGCAGCCGCTGCCGGAGCTCCCTGCGGAGTCGCGATGGTTGTGGGCTGAGAAAGGCTCGGCAGATGGCCTACTGTCCATTTTGGGAGGGGAGGACTTGGAAAGTTTCTGTTTATCGTATTCGAGGTAAGTATACGAGTGCCAATTGAATTCTAGTGTCACTTTCCTTACCAAAAAAATAAATGATTATTTGACTACATTTAGAGCTTGTTTGATAGAGATTAAAATCGGATTAAAATTGAAAAACTAGCCGTTATTGTTGACTTTTATTAGACGTGTGGGACCCAATAACGGCCATATTTTCANGAATCTTCAAGTTGTGCATGGGAACCTTTGGTAGCAAGGGTGACGCGTGTCAGGGATCCATTTTTGCCAAATTTTTGAGTGTGTTTGAGCCACATTATTTTGGAAGAATGTATTCTGAAATAGTAGATTAATAGAGAACATATGGTAGAAAAAGAAGAAAAAATTATTGATGTGATGAAAAATATTTTTAATTGAAAAATGTATAGTTAAAAATGAGTAAAAAAATAAAATTGAAAATTTTAATATACACCAGACTTAACTATTCATTAATTCACCCTTACATTAACAAAATGATTTTTGGGTTCTTCATCTGTACAGCTAAGCAAAAGATTCCAAATGATGAATGACAAATGATGTGACAACACACAACGTTAATGGATGACACAAAGGATATAAACACATAAAGGCTGCAGTTACAGCCCTTAAGGGGCATATAAATTTACAGCCCCCTTAAAAGCTGTACAAACAACTTTTTTCTTAAATTGATTAGCAGTTTTACTTCATTTAACAAAACATTTTTTGGCTTCTTCCTTTTAAAACAAACAACTAGCTCCAATTAAATTATAGAAGACAAAGTTTGAAATCCCCAATTGAAACCTAATTCTCGAACAAATAGAACTGACCCTCGGAATGTGTTGCGGATTTTTTCTTTGTTCTTGACGGTACAAATGTTATTGACCCTCGGATAATCGTTTTGTTTTGTGTCATGGCTGTCTAGTCCCTTACTTTTTCTTAGTTCTCTATATTTTGCAAATTTTCCACCAAAGATTCAAGTGAAATACTTGTAGTTTACATCTACAAAATAGCTTTTCTTGTTGTTGAAATACGGCTCATTAAGTAAATGACCATATTTGTAAATTGGGCAACACTTGTTATAAATTCCCAGCATTGGCATCAACTTGAAATTAGATGTTGGTACTCGTGGAATCACTTCACTTCTAGTGTTATTCGGTGACCTCCTAGACACGAGTTTGGCCTTTGAAAATGATTAGACATCATATAAACCAAATAACATATTTGAATAATTTGAACATAGCAATTTTTTGGAACAATTTTGATTTCCCTGGAGTTGTTACCCACAACTTGTCTTGGTCTTTTTTTGTTCTCATAACAACTGAGATTTGTATTCTATAGCACTCATGCATGTACCTCCGAGGCTTGTTCCTTTTATCCATAATTGCAGTAACTGCATGAGCACATGAAATCCCTGATAAATCTCATCTCTTATATACACGTTTTGTTCAATGGATGAACAACATATTCTCCACTACGACATTTCACATAAGATTGTGCCCCACCAAACTAGTCCATCTTACATCCTTATGCTATCTCAACATTTTTTCATGAGTTTCTATTGCACTTTATAACATAAAGGTTTTGTTACTCTTCTCATCTTGCCTTTCGTTTCTTGTATCCTCTTCATGAAGCGTATATGCAAGTCAATCAACACTGTCAGTATGAGCTTTTCCCTTTCTTCCAACACCAAATTATTGAAAACTTCACATAGATAGTTCAAACGTATGTGACTCTTCACCTTTGTCAAAAAGTAAGCCATACTCAATTCACTTGGGTGCCTTTTCTTTAACCAACTATATGTTGCATTGTTGTCCTTCTCAATCTTAGATATTTATATAAGAATCATAAAAGATGACATTAACCATGCATAAAGTTCTTTGCCGAAAAATTCCAAAATTTGTAAACGCATAGAAAGTTTTAGAATAATTTTTTTTATATTTGATTATACTAGGAATCTACCATATATACAAGAAAGCTGTGAACTAATTAGGAAAACTTTCTATCCCCAAAAAATAAGGAAACTAAATATTTCTATAATCATTCTAATTACATAAAAAATACAGTTCATTCCAACACCACCTCTCAAGATGGTGCATAGATATCTTTAATGCCCAACTTGTCTAGTGAGCTGTGGAAGCTTTTACTTGAAATGGCCTTCGTAAGAATATCTGCAAGTTGGTCTTCTAACCTAATAAAAGGAAATCTAATAATCTTTTCTTCAAGGTTCTGTTTAATAAAGTGTCTATCCACCTCGATATGTTTGATACGATCATGTTGGACCGGATTATGAGAAATTTGAATTGCTACATTGTTATCACAAAACAAGTTCATTTCAATGTTTGGCGCATAACCAATCTCGGTTAATAGCCTCTTGAGTCTAAGAAGCTCACAAAGTTCCTTGGACATTCCTCTAAACTCTGCTTCAAATAGACAATGCAATCATTTTTTGCTTTTTACTCCTCCATGTAACCAAATTTTCACTAACAAAAGTAAAGTATCCAGACGTGGACTTTTTATCAAACATAGTCCCTGCCCAATCTTCGTTTGTATAACCGTCAATACTAAGATGGTTATTCTTAGAGAACACATGTCCTCTACTTGGGAAAGATCTCAAGTAGTGAAGTATCTGAATCACTACACTCATATGTTTTTCACTAGGATTGTGCATGAATTAACTTACTAAGTCGACAACGTAAGCAATATCCAGACGAGTATGAGATAAATAGATTAGCTTTCTCACTAATCTTTGATCTCTCTTTGTTTGTTGGCACATGATCTCGATATTGTCTGAGTTTGTGATTTTGGACAATTGGTGTATTAGCTGGCTTGCAATCGATCATTCCCATTTCAGATAGTAAGTCTAACATATACTTTCTCTAGGAAAGAAATATACCTTGACGTGATCTCGCACCTTTTATTCCCAAAAAATATTTTAGTCCTCCTAAGCTCTTTATCTCGAATTCGGTGTCTAACTGCTCTTGAAGTTTGGAGATTTCTTCTTTGTTATCTCCTGTAATAATCATGTCATCCACTTAGATTATTAAAGAAGTGAATTTTCCTTGTTGATGTTTCAAGAAAAAGGTATGATCTGAGTTACTTTGTTGAAAACCATACTGATGAGAACCACGCAGCAATAGTAGCTACGTAACCCAACAGCGAGATTAGAACCAACCCAAGAAAGCCAATAGAATTGATGTTTTGGATTCGATCCAAGAATTGTGACCAAAGCAACCACCACAATCGCCGACGATATGAAGACTTCTTGATCACACACTTGATGAATCTAGCTCGGATGTT
>CAIGRF010247784.1:49134-82020 GCA_903798235.1 Fraxinus ornus
AAAAAAAAAAAAAAGGACATAAATGTGTCCATATAACCATTCTTTCTAAAAAAATGCTTTTAAAAATAGTGAAAAAGCAATATGTATGTTACCCAAAATCAACTTCATGATTCCTTATCTAATTTTGAGAGATACATTGTCAACACGGATTTTAATGAATTTTTAAAATTTATTTAATTCCATGTGCCCAATTCAATTTTTAATAAATAAATTTCTTAAAAATCTAAGTTCCCCAACTTGAATTCTAGGCGTCAACAATTCATGAAGTTATAGAAATTTCATTATTTGGAAGGATTTTAATTGATTTTTGTGAATTTCGAGACCATAATTATAAAAACAAACTCTTTAGGAATTTCAGTATTTGATTTTTCATAACTTTTAGTTAAATTCATGAAATCTATAATATAAAATGTTAAAAAATTACATAGAATTCAACTCAAGAAATCAATTCATAAATTTAAGAAATCCTTCTATTTTTATTGCCTCCTCCCAGTCCCAGATTCTCCATTTCGCGAAATGCTGTCAACAAACAGCAAAGTGCTAGGAAACAGTGCCCAATGCCGTGTATAAATACACTTCGCAATTAAAATAAAAAACCCTCACATCAATTGTTTATTCTTACGCATGATGTATGCAGAACTAGAAAGCAAGATAAAGATTCCGTCTTGAAATATTTCACTCTTCATCAATCAAGATTGAATTTTTTCACCAACCCACAAAATCATAGTTTGTAATTGTCAAAAAGCAAATTGCAGTTTCACTTTAGTTCAAAGCAAATTAATGGAAGCAGCCTTCCACTTCCTCTTCTTCTTCCTCCATTCTCCAATCCCTTCCTCTACACGTGGTATGCTTTTTTGGTTTGCTGAATTTCTTGTTTCTTTGTTCAATGGATAAGAACCGTCATAAATAGCCTAATATTAATTGATGGTTATCTGAATTCTGTATGACTTTGATGTTAAAATAAATTGAGTTGATTTGCAAATTTTGTATACTACCGAAAAAAAAGCCAATATTTCATTTGGTATTCTGAAATTCAGATTTGAAGTTTGGGTACATTTTGGGCAATTAATTCCAGTTATCTAAGCATTATGGGTTTTGGATTTCGCAGTCTTTTGATCACGGATATTACTTGTTGGTGAAATCGATTCAAGAGCTTAGATCAAAGAAAGAGGGTGTAGTAACAGTTGGAATAGGAGGTCCGAGTGGGTCAGGTAAATCAAGGTAAGTATCTTGTACACTCGTGTTCAATTTGTTAATTCAGTGGGAATTACTGGTGGACTTTTATAGAAGCTTAATTCAGCATTATCTTAAAAAAGTGCATTTTAATGGTTCTTGAAGCTTAGCTGAAAAAGTAGCATCTGTAATTGGTTGCATTGTTATCTCAATGGAGAACTATCGCACTGGAGTTGACGATGGCAATGATTTGGAGTTAATTGATTTTGATCTTCTTATCCAGAATCTTGAGGTACTCCATTCTCTTTCATGTTCATTGTAATGAAGCTAAGATTTTTTTCTTCGGTTTGGATTGAACTACATCAAATTTATTAGTCTACGCCCAGAAAGAGACAAGCATATTTGGAGGAATTGTTGAATGTTTTTCTCTGAATCCATGATGCCTATGGACTTGTCAATAGATAGTTCAAGTAAACATTAGTTTTGGTTTATGAAGAACTAATTGACTGGCAAAACAATTGAGTTATGCAATGTTTATGCTGTGTAAACTTGTATATTATGCCTTTCAGAACTAAAGTTCCTTTTTATTGTTTTAAATAGGATTTGATAAATGGAAGAGATACATTGACCCCAGTGTTCGATTTTCAAGGAAGAAAACGTGTTGGTTCACAAGCAATAAAAAGTATTTCATCTGGGGTGGTAAGAATGCTTGAATTTCCTTTTTGGTCGCACTGCTTAAACTCTTTTAAGTTTCATACTCCACGTTTTGCTTGTAGGTGATAGTTGATGGAACTTTTGCTTTACATGCAAAACTACGGTCTTTGCTAGACATACGAGTTGCAGTGGTAATCTTTTATATCAATTGTTTCATGTTTTCAAGTACATTTTTCTCCTCAAAGGGGTATAAATAGGTTTAGATTTTTTTCTTCCATAAATATTATTTGATCTCTCATCAAATATTTACTTTGATGTGTTGGTGGGACTTTTGTATCACATTTATGGGGAATCAGGTTGGTGGTGTTCACTTTAGTCTACTTTCCAAAGTTCAATATGATATTGGAGAGTCTTGTTCACTAGACCTCCTAATTGACAGCATTTTCCCGCTCTTCAGAAGGCACATTGAGCCTGATCTTCATCATGCACAGGTATGTAATTGGCATCCTGGTTTCACAATTTCTACTTTCCTACTTGTAGTTGATTGGCTGTGTCTTTTGTGTAGATCAGAATCAACAACAGTTTTGTTTCATCATTCAGGGAACCAATTTACAAACTCAAATGCAAAAGCGAGGTATGCAATAATTGGGTTCTATATGCAATACTGCATGAGGAAAGTTGTAGTCCATTATATTATTAGTAATTAGAATAATTTAACATGATTTTTAGCTCTTGATATAGCATTCAAGCATTTAAAGAGTGTTTTCCCTAGTTTAGCTGAAAGAGTGCAGTTGCACACCTTTATACATGGTTGCCTCGATCTATGTCTTATTGATCGAAGTGTTGATTATGCTCCCGTTTGACCCACATTATTTTTTTGATTCTCATTCTTCTACTCATTTTCAACCACACATTCTTCAATAAAATAATATTTTCCATCATATCAATAACTATTCCTTCTTTTTCAACCACATATTCCTCATCACATCACTTCAAAAAAAATGTATTCTCTCATTTTAATATGCACCAAGCACACTCTATATGATTTTGTAGCTTTAATTTTATTTCTTATTCAATCGCTGACATAACTTTTTCTGGGCAGTGCTTGTTTTGGCATCGTTTTCACTCTTTTTGAAGAGGTTTATGAAAATTGAACAATAATGACCAAGTCTAATCTGCACACGTTGACAATTTTATTCTTGTCTATTTGGGGAAATTGTGAATCTTCACAAAGATGCTTTTCATTCATATTAATTTCTGTCATATTCCTTTTAGCACATTATATCCCATGTCTATATTGTAAAACCCCAAAATTTCATAAACATTGGAGTGTTACCAAAAATTCAATATTCTTTACGTAAAAAGCGGTAACGATACAAATAAAAATATAACTTTATTTTCAACAATAAATATCAACTGAAACTTGGAATTTGAGTTTCTAAAAAAATTAACCATAATTAGTTAACTAATTAATGAGCGTGACTTTGAATAAATAAAACTAACTAATAAACTAGGAGTTAAAAAAAACATAATGTTTTTATTTCTTCAAATCCTCGACAGTCCGCATCACTATACTGTCACATTTCGAATCGACTCGAACTAACATGTAAATTTTTTTGTAAGAGTGAATATTTAAAAATATCCAATAAGATAGTACTGTTTCCATATATAATTATATGACAATAAAATAAAAATTTTATACCACTATTTTCTTATGGAGCATATCAGTGATCAAGCGACACACATATCTTAAGTCATCTTAAATTTTTGAAGGATTTCATCTCTCTTAATAAAGGACTCGAAGGTCCACTGACAATTCATGCATAAATTACCGAATATAAAAGTATAAGAAATCAAACTACTTGCACAAAAATATCTTACCCTGTTTATTGAAAAATTGTAAAATAATACACGTGAAAACCCTTTTCCTATGTTTCTTTCTCTCTCTGACCGTGTCTATGAATAAATATTTTTGTGGTGAAAATTTCTCTTGACTTCATGGGGTTTTTATAGTGAAAATAAATATTTACAAACTGAGTTTTAATGCAATAATAATACAAAAGTAGTGTACCACTACCACCACAAATTGAATAAGAATGGGATCAAATGGTAGAGTTAGTAGTATATTCTACTATTGGTTTCCTAGTACAATCATCCCATTTAAAATAGGACACGAGGCTAACATGGACTTGGTTTCAACACTGTTGTTTTCATATCAAATAAAAATCACGTGTGGTAGAAATTAAAAGAGGAAAAGAATTTTACTTAATTAATATTGCTAACCTCCACCAACTCTGTTAACTTATTATTCTTTTAATTGGACTTAACTTGATATAGTCTAATTCAAAATAATATTTTCTCGTGTTGAAGACTTCTAATTAATTACGAGCTACAAAAAGAGTTCAATATCGATACACTTATTTTCCCTCTATCAAAATCTAATTATTTAGTCAAACTAAAAAGAATTTAAAACATATTTTGCTTTAATCCTTAACTTTTTCAAGATATTAATGTATAGCATATAGAACAAATAAATTTTGTTCTATTAACTTTTCTGGGCTTTACTTATATATAAACATATGGGCACATACCTTTGATTATAAAATTTAATAAATATAGACACTTATACGAAGAATAATTTTTTTCTTTTGAAATCAGCCGCTAAACACTATACATACTATGTAGTTCTTGATGCTGACATTTTATTTCTGCATCTATTATAATATTATGTTATGTCATCTAGTACTGGTTAATAGGTAAGTGTTCTTGGAATTTGACAAAAAAAACTAAATATTTGATTGCTTCATACATCATGTCCTACTTTTTTTGTCTGGAATATGAGATGGAGTTGATAAGAGCTCAAAATCTAGAAAGCTTTTGTGATCAAAATTTTTCTACATGTTAGATGAAAAAGACGTATTTCACTTCACTTAATTGATACCTTCTATTATTTAATATTTCGCTCTCAATTTCTCTGTAACAAATATGGTACTGTGTGACATGAACAGGAAAAGGTTATGGCCAATCTGATGATTGTGAAACTCTCTCTGAAATTGAATACCATACTATCTACAATTTTTGGCTCATTGAAAAAAATTATTCGTAGTCCATTCCATCATATTTTAGGTTTTGTAAATTCATAGCTCAGTCAATTTTTTTTCTACTTTAACTGTTGGTTATTTCTTCTTAGACAGCTTACTTAACTAGAAATTTGTCGTTTTTAACAGTCACAAAGTGGACATGCTGCCTACATTTTTCATGGAAAGGAAGCACAACTGGACAAGTAAGTTTTTCAGTTAGTCATTATATGTTTAGTGCAGAAATTGCCATTACGTTATCACTTTCTTTACATTAGTTGAATCTGAGCTTGTCTTATTTTCAGTTTTATTGAGATGTACCTGAGACCCCCTTCTGCAAGTGAAGAAGCACGAATAAATGATTGGATCAAGGTCCGACAGTCTGGTATCAAATACTATATATCACTAGGTGACCAGAGGATTGTTGACAAAAATTTCATTATTCGGCCAAAAGCTGAATTCGAGGTGAATGTTTCTACTTCAAAATGAACTATAAAATACTTGATTGTCCTTGGTGCTTTATGATTCAAATGTTTGCTTGTTAGGAAATCTTTGAAACAAAAACATAGCACTAGATATGATTTTGGCTAGGTACTGGAAGTGTGTTGTTAGTTCTTTTGTGACATGTGGTTCCATGTAAAGGGAAATAGAAAATGAATTTTTGTGCCCCATTTCAAAAACACTTCCGAACTGCTTGGGTGCTTTTTGACAGAAAATCTCTCTCTTTAAGCAATAATCATGAAATATCCTACATAGAAAATGTTTGTGTTTGTTACGTTTTGAAGAACATCTGGAGTACGTTTCAGGTACTCTTCGTCGAAACCTCTAAAATACCCAAGTGTTACTCTGTAAGCAGTCCCACCAATAAACTGGTCAAGGCATAACTGTATATGTCCAATCATTATTGATCACAAATGCACAATCACAACTCAGAAGCTTATGAAAGTTATCATTTATTTTTATACAGATTGATCTTGTTTCACAGCGTTCCTAAATTGCCTTGTGCCATCATTATTAAATTGACGGGACTTGCCAACAAAAAGTGTCCTAATTGACAAGAACTAACCTTTTCAGCCGATATCATGCAAAGTTAATAACATTTACCTTAGAAAAGACCTCAAGTACTAACTTCAGCCAGAGAGTATCAAATACTTCTCGTCAGTCCAAATATCACCATAAAATCTGAAGAGTAAAAAAATTAGCAACTGAGAGAGTATCTTGTACTACTTATCAAAGAAAACCATAGGCTTCTTGGTACAGTAGTTATTTTGTCTCTTAATGTTGAATACTATGCTAGTTGAAGGAAATTGACCTCAACAACGTGATCAAACACTTTGACAGTGGTCCAAATGTGCTCGAAAAACATTCAAGAATTGAATTGTCTGAAATTAAAGGCAGGGAATTGTATCTATAAAGCGAAATTCTGAACTTCCCTGTAATCTTTCCTCTTGTTCGGAAACCATTGCCAAAGACTGGATTTTTCCCCAGATATTCTTATTTTGTTTGTTCTAGTTAATTCATAAAGCAACAAATGCTCAATGCAAATATTCTTTAGAATTTCAATTATGAAAAGAACAAGATAGCGGAAATTAAAATGGCAGCCATTTATTTTTCTCTATTTTGTTGGCTCTCATAACTTAACAAATAAATAAATAAGATATATACACTTGTGTTCATATTATTGACTCTTTTTCAATTCTCTTTGGAATGCCTTGACAAAGTTTTAAAAATCTGTACTTGCAGACTTCTTCAAGGACTTTGATCCACATTACATATGTTAAAGAAAGGCTTAGTGAGAAAATACAAATATATATGTTTATTTAATTTAAAGCAAATTTAATCAATAATCAATTCTTCTCCTTTCATTTATTCCTCGTAAGAAGTTTTATGAGCTATGGTTTTCTAGTTATTTCAATAACTATTTTGGGAATCCAATTCAGATGTTTTATCCCCTAAGTCTAATTTCAGCTTTTTTAATATTAATAATCTAAAGATAGCTTTACTTACCACTGAATTTTTCTACTATTTCCTTTTCATTCTTTCATCTGATGTGCACCATATGTTTTATTGTATGCTATGAGATTCATCCAGACAATCATTTGAGCAAATTGAATTCTTAATTAATTTATTTCTGTCTGTTTTTTACTGTAATAATTTGTTATATACCTTCTGAAGATGTCCTGTTGAAGGATTTATGTATCACACTGGTTATTTCTTATTTTCTAGTTGCTTTAGTAAACCAAGCAATTTACCCAGTGGAGGGCAGGAAAAGATTCATGTATCCGACCCCAAATTTATTGGTTTCCAGACTAGATAGTTGTTGTATTGGTTAATTATTATTTTATTTTTATACTTTTACCAACTAAAATAATTCTGCTGTCGTTGGATGAGTCCCAATATTCAAGTTTCAGTAACATCTGTTTTGACTCCTTCCAAGCTATTATTGAACGTTTATGAACTTGCTATATGTGAATAGGTCCTCCAGTTCTTTAATAGTACTCTTTTCACTAGAAATTGTCTATAATGATTCCTGGCAAGTATATACCTGTATCTTTTATAATGCAAAACATATCTGGCATTAATGATCCATTTTACTGTTGTAATAGGTTGGCCGGATGACTCTGGGTGGATTGCTAGCGTTGGGATATAATGTGGTTGTTAGTTATAAGCGGGCATCAACTTCTGTCATTGATGGAAATCTTTCAGTATCTTTGGAAACAATTGATACTCTTGGAGAGACCTACATGGTGCTCAGGGGCACAAATAGAAAAGTATGTACTCTAATCTTCTCTTAAGACTCTTAACGCCAACCCAGAATTCCGTTACCGCTGAACTGGAACCTTTCTCCTTCTTCTTCTTGTTATTAGTATTATCATCATGATTCATAATGTTTTCAGTAATGCTCTTTAATATGTCTACAAGACTGCAACCACATTGGCAGAAGTGCCCTAAAGCAGTACACTATCATGCTAATATTTTGCAGAGTGTAGTACAAGTCTATTTCCATAATAACAAATTCTTATTTTTTATTTTTCTCTCCAGAGAAATATCTTTAGACTATAGAGTTAGCTAGATTCTAACCTATCACACCGGATATTCTTCCTACACCCGATGATACATAGTATAATATGTGAATGTTAACCTCATGCCTGATTTAAATTTTATTATGTTGTAATTTTGTCAGTTGAGCCTAAAATATTTGCAATCCGTATGAATACATTAGTCTATCTGGTTTGATTGAACCATGTGCCCATTGTTTGGCCCGAGTTACTGTCCTTATGGTGATGTTCTACTACCACCTCGTGTATCTTTTTTACCTACAAATATAGAGGGTGTTTGGTTTAGATTAAAATCAGATTTTTAATAAATTTTGATAAAAAAAAAAGATGAAACGTGTGTAATTGAAAAGCCGTGAATCCCATGAAAAGTGTCATAAAAATTAATTGTTAATTTTGACTTCAATTTTTTAACGATATAGAAGTTTTTAAAATGTGTGGTTTAAAAGATGTGAGA
Source organism: Fraxinus ornus (assembly GCA_903798235.1). NCBI lineage: Eukaryota > Viridiplantae > Streptophyta > Magnoliopsida > Lamiales > Oleaceae > Fraxinus > Fraxinus ornus. The sequence continues at coordinate 57,552 of CAIGRF010247784.1, forward strand.
TACATGAAAGATGTGGTTGATATTGATTGTTTGACTTTGACTTAGATTAAATTCAGATTTCAATCCAGCCCAAGCATGCCCATAATCTTATATTGGTTTCATGTGGAAATCTATTCATTTTTGAAGGGGCCAGTGAGAGTCATCTGTTAATCAGAGTAGTTATGCACTTGAACTTACGTTTGACACAGTCGATCTCCTTTCCAGATAGTTGGAACTGAATCATCAAGGCTTGGTATCAATTGCCCGTGGATAACAAAATCATATCTAGAAATGATCCTTGAGAGAAAAGGTTTGGACTTGGATTTTCCTTTTACATTCTGTTTCTGCTTCTTCCTTCTTTCTATGCCACTATTAATTTTCCATGACAAAGCTGGGTCAGTGTTTGAACCTTGATGGTTTAAACTTATAGTCCGCTACATCAAACACTTAACTCAGCATGATTTCTTTAATTTGAATCTAATGATTATGAGGATCTTGGAAGAGTCTAGGAGCCGTTTTTGAATCTGATTGACACTAATTCTTGTTCCACCTCATACTGCATATGTGCTTGTGTGCGCTAGGGCGAGAGAGTTAACCTAAGGTGTATAATTATGTTTCTTTAGTAGATAGCCAGAACACTTGGCTAGATGATGGTAGTACCTACTAGTGGCCCATACGCAAATCTTCAAACTAGTTCGTGCGTGTATTTTAATCTCTGTGCCCAAATTATCAAAATCCCTTTCTAATCTATTTATCCAAGTTGCAGGGGTACCACGGCTTAATACACCTCCTTTGTCTAGTGTATCTTTACCCAGTAGTCAAGAAAGGTTGATAGCAGCTCCAAAGCCACTTCGCATAACTCCCAACCTGGTCAACCGGCTTGAGGATTTATCACAGCCATGGACTCGGTCGCCAACCAAGTCTAAACTGGAACCTGTCCTGGCGACATGGCATTTTATCTCTCCAGACCCTCTCCTAACTGATGTATACTCTGGTATGTTCTGTTTACTAGTAGTGAGTGAGAATCTTGTTCCCTAAAAAAATTTAAATGCAAATGAACTAGAAAAATGTGGTTAAGTTGTATGTTCTGCTGTTTTCCATGTATCGATTTTTTCATGAAACAACCACAGATCCTCCTTCCAGGGATGCCCTTCAGCTTGCTCCGATGCCTGATTCTTATGACTTGGATAGAGGGTTGCTTCTTGCTGTACAGGCAATACAGGTAAGTGTTCTATTTTAAATGGCAAGGATCTTGTCCTTGCTCTTCGCGTCCTTGAATTTTGATTCTAAGAGTCTTCTGAACTCTTTTATGAGCACAAAACTTGGATGTCTCACTTTGTTCATTGCAGGCTTTGCTGGAGAATAAAGGTCACCCTGTCATAGTTGGAATTGGTAAGACAGACTCTCTCTCTCTCTCTCTCTCACACACACACACGCACACCCTCTTGGGAACAACTAAACTCATGAAACAAGTATTGCCTGCATATAGTAATTCAATGCAACTGAAGTGAGTTGTATGGAAGTGTGATTCTATGGCAAACTTGTAAGTTGTAAATAAAATAAGTTCCCATAAGAAAGTTCTAATCCAGAATGCATAATGGCCAAGTCACCATAAATACAGTTTAATATTTAAATATAGGTATATCCATTTACTCAATTTTTAGTGTTCTCATCGAGTGGTAATTATTCTGTCAAGTAATTAATTGCCCTGATGATATTGGTGTTCCAGTCAGAGGTACAAATAATTTTTTTCGAGATAGGTTCAAGTCTTAGTTGGTGCCTGATGTAAGCAACATGTAATGGAATGGTGTAACATTAGGTGGGCAAGTTGTATAAAAGTACAATCAAAGAACTATATATATACATATACATATATACATACCCCCCCCCCCCACACAAAAGTGTCAAATTTTTGGGATGGAGGGTGATTTTGACTTTTTGATAATAATTATTGTGGGATGAAATGAAAAAGCTCTAAAATAGGTTTATTTATATTTCAAATGGGTATACATGAGCTTGTTTCGTGATCCATATGTTTGTAGCAACTTTTTTCGTGTGGTTTTCCTTTTTTCGTGATCCATATGCAGAGTTGCATTGTCCAGTTGTTTTGTGATGTTCTATTCAAAGATGAGAGCCATTGTCAAACACTGGGGTGAAGGCTAATTAAAACTGCTGAAACTGTATATTTTGAGATTTGACACCTTTTTCTTATATGGCTTTCTTACTTCTAATTTTGTCGTAGGAGGTCCAAGTGGATCAGGGAAAACAAGTTTGGCTCGTAAGATGGCAAATATTGTTGGTTGTGAAGTTGTTTCCCTTGAAAGCTACTTTAAATCCGAACAAGTGAAGGATTTTAAGTACGATGACTTCAACTCTCTTGATCTGGCTTTACTATCGAAGGTATGCATTTTATTTCTCTGTCCACTGTTTAATCACTGCCTCAGTTATTTGTTTCTTATTTAATGATTTTAATGAGATTTACAGTATGCTTAGCTGACTGGAACTAAGTGTAAACTTAAATCAGCAAACACTTGCATTGGTACATATGTACACACATAAGAACCTCCTTATATTTGGAAGTTATGTATCTGTTTGAAATTGACCTTTAGAGTTCATGGCTTGAGCACTTAAATCTCGCACTGGGATTGTTTGTTGAGACACTTCAGTTATGTCCTGGAAAAAGTAGATACAAGAAAAAAAGTGTTGAATACATGGCTAGCATTCGGCCCTTCATTTTTTTGACTACAGGTATGTGGATGGCACTGGTTTATATTTTATGCTATTCATGCATCAACCAATAAATACCTGTAAGTGAGACTATACAATGCTCCATAATCTTATATCCAGTGTAAGCTAAATCCCTGTCTAACATATTCCTTCCCTGCTTTGTGTAACCATCAAGTATTAGCCTGCAGCCCGCACCCCACATACACACATATTCAATTACACATGAAAGCTGATCTTCATTCACGATGGAAAATTCTTTGTTGCTGTTGAAATGAAACATGAAGCTATGGATAGTTCTAATGAATCCCTTTCCTTTTGAACATAAAATTTGTATGTTTCAGGAAACCAGTCTAGCGGAAATTAAGTTCCTCTCCACTTGACCAAACATCATCTCTAATCAGTTTCAAAGACCTTGAATAAGTATTATGTTCGAAATATTCATCCACTGTCTATATAATTTGGTATACTTAGTGTAAAAAAGTTCTCAGCCTATACTTTAGCCACTACCTATGTTCTGATATTGTGGAACTTATTTAACATCGAACTCAGGAAGAATTGGGAAAGAAATGCCTGATGCACGTCCAAGATGAATTGAAGATTACTTTTTTCAATCAGAATCCATTTTTTATGCTAAAATACTATCTTTCTGACTATTGCAGAACATTGATGACATAAAAAATTGCCGAAGGACGAAAGTGCCTGTCTTTGATCTGGAGACTGGTGCTCGCAGTGGCTTCAAAGAACTTGAAGTTTCTGAAGATTGTGGAGTGGTATGCAAAGAATCTGTTTTTCATCTATAGGCCTCAATTTCAAACTCTGGCCAACAAAGAACACATTATGTTTAAAATATAGACAAAGATTGTTACATCTTGTAATGGCATATACTTTGTACAGCACATCTATAGCAGTGTTAGTTTTTCATCTTTGTTTTGATAAATAAAGAAAATTCTCTTATAGAAAGAGAAATACGAGTATAGAGGACGACTTTATTCTTCTGAATGGTGATAATAAGAAATTAAAAAAATTAATGCTTTTCATTCCTCTGCTTTCAGTCATTGAGGTATTTTATTGATAGACACACTAAAAGATAAAGCTCATAGTGTTAAATATTCTCATTTAATTTCTTCTAGACCAATAACAATTAGCTTTATCATTTGATATCTGATGCATTAAGTCAGGTGGAGACTATAAATCTAGAAAATAGATAGACCCATTGTATCTTTTATCGTTTGATTACACATGTAGTTGTTTGAAATACTTTATAAGCCTAATCCTATTTAATTGTCATTAATCTGGTCTAAAATGATGGTCCTGCTCCTGCTCCTTTTTGTAAGGTAATTTTTGAAGGTGTTTATGCTTTGCACCCTGAAATCAGAAAATCGCTGGATTTGTGGATTGCTGTTGTAAGTATGGCAAAACATTCATACTCTATTTATATGCTTCAATTTCTAGGTCCCTCTGATTCTATTTTTAAAATTACCACTTTGGAGAAGTTATTACTTGTTATGAAACAGGTTGGAGGGGTTCATTCACATCTTATATCTCGAGTTCAAAGAGACAAAAGTAGAGTTGGCTGCTTCATGTCCCAAAATGAAATTATGACAACAGTGTTTCCAATGTTTCAGCAACATATTGAACCACATCTTGTTCATGCACATGTTAGTGCCTCATATTCGTTTTGAATTTCTTATACTTTCTACTTGTTTTTGTTGTTTAAGATGCATTTACTAATGTTATTGCATACTTGACTTTCGCTAAACTTCTATTGTTTTATCACACTGGAAATCATTTCAAAGTTGGAGTAAGAGAAAGTTTCTATAATTCATGTGGAACAGTGTTAATTTTATTGGTGTTTCAAATATTTGGGAATTAGTTTCTGGAACAAACTTTGCTGATTGTAAATAAAAAAATTGTAAACAAAAAGAATTACACTCACACAATCATTGAGGTACAGGGATATGCCAATGAGATTTCTGAAACTGCTACAGATTGTGCTGCATAATTCTTATAAACATTTAGTTTTGGAATTGTTAAGCATGAGTTAGAGGATTCTTTATTCCTTTTTTAATAAAATCTTTTGATTTATCGAACGAAAAAAGGAAGAGTTATATAATTGTTCTACACTTGTGTTTGATCGTGACAAGGAGCAGTTACTCTGTTGCAGCTTAAGATCAGAAATGACTTTGACCCTGTACTTTCTCCTGAGAGCTCATTGTTTGTGTTAAAAACTAACAAGCAAGTAAGTCTTTTTGTTTCTTCTGCCCACAACTTCTATAATTTGGTTGATCTTTAACAGACTTGTACTGCTCACAGGTGGCTTACCAAGATATTCTAAAAATTCTTGACCCAACCAAGATATGCAGTTCCGCTCAGAATTTTATTGATATATATTTACGGATGCCTGGAATACCTTCTAATGGACAGTTAACAGAGGGTGATTGTATAAGAGTTCGAATATGTGAGGGTAGATTTGCATTGCTGATTCGAGAGGTTTGTTTTTTGATGTGAAGAAATTGTTTCTACACAAACGGAATATTTTGATGCTTATTTGGGTATATTTTTCCCGTCTTTTCTCTGTTTGTGTATGAAGCCTATTAGAGAAGGAAACTTTATTATCCAGCCAAAAGTGGACTTTGATATCAGCATAAGTACTGTTGCTGGCCTTCTTAACTTAGGGTATGTTGAATATTTGATATTAAAGTTGATATTGCTTCCTAGTATCACAGGTCATCATCATCTGTGTTTCCTTTTGCTATAAAAGTGTGTGGACTCAGATACATAATCGTGTGGCTTATACTATTGCCATCTTCTAGTCTTTTCCTTCACACTCTTCGACTGTGTCAAAGCACCAGAGACATTCTCCTTTGGAGTGTTGCCCTCTTTTCTTGGTGTCAAAATGCAATGTATGTGATATTTTACTCGTTAAATATTCCAAGGAGATTCTGTTTTGAGATGCCTGTAGGGTTCCTCAGTTGATTCTTGGCAAGTCAATTTTGCATAATATAAATAGGTGTAAACAAGTGTAGTTCAGAGGGGATCTTCTTTTTCACATTGTTGCATAAGATAACCTGAGCTGCCTTTTCGAATCTACTGTATGTCATTTTTGCACATAGTATCCAATGACTGATCATCAGCTTGTTTAATAGCTGAGATATAGGTTGAAAATTGCTCTTTCTTATGCATTATTTTATCATTTGTCATCATTACAACCATTCCTATTCTTTAAAACCAAAAAGTTTCTTGCTGTTACTATTGCATAAATAAGATCTGATCCTGATTATTTCTTGTTATGACTCATCATGTTTTTGAAGCATATTGGTTTGATTATGAGCTAGCCTTTGATCCAAATTTTATCTCTTCATAGTTTGTGTGTTTGGTTACTTCCATCTGTTGACACTTCATGTATTGTCTCTTGTGGTTTCAGGTATCAAGCTATGGCGTATATCGAAGCATCTGCCTATATTTACCAAGATGGAAAGGTTATCTCTCTCTTGTTATCATATTCTGTGTCCAGATATGATTATTGCAATTGAGCTCAATTACAAATGTAGTGAGCTTGAAGACTATTTCTAGATACTCTGAAATTGGCTAAGAAAATTCTTTTTCTCATTTCACATCTTCTGTTTTGTATCATCTTTTGGTGGCCAAGAATGTCTTGAGGTGATAATTTCTGAGTGTCACTCTGATGCCTTTGAAAGGGAGGTTGAAGAACAAGCTACTAGAAATGTAGAAATCTGAGTAGTTGGATAAACAGTGGTATCAGGTTGGTAGGTAGTAATTGCATAAAAGTGTCAATTTCAAATTTGGTTACAATGATTAGGAATTTAATGATATTGCTAACCACCACTAAACTGTGTTTAGACTACTGTGTTGCAAAACACTTGGATGTACAATTTACAAAATGTACAATTTACAAAAACATAAAAGATTGGAAGACCCATCAAAGTTTATGGTGGCTTGATATATTGAATGAAGAGTTCCTGCATGAGAAGATGAGGTTAAAATAGGACTCATTCAGCATCTATTGGTGGCATTCGTTTGACCTACTGCGCTATTTAGATGGATATACCAAAAAGTAATTACATGGGTACTCTCATCTAGCAAGAATGCAACCCTTGATAAGATGCCTATACTATGATATGATTGGTCAGAGCTTAAAAAAAAAAACATTATAGTTGATCTAATTAAAAGTTCTATAATATGCTTATCTGGTGTGGGCGTTAGAGCATTAAGAGGACCTTTCCCTAGTACGAGAGGATCGGAGAGGACACTAGCTGCAGTGGAAAACTCCATAATTAGACAACAAAGGGGAAAGCTCACTTGCACAGGTTATGTAACCCATTTGGTACGACTTTTGAGAAGTCAAAATGAGCTTTCGAGACTCAAAAGTTACTTTTTGACCAATTTNGAGGTTGATCATATACAAGATGTCCCGAGCCCTTACCTTCAAATTAAGGGAATTAATAAAGAAATTGTAGTAGCGGCTGGCTCAGCTCTTATGCTGGATGATTCATATACCACAAAGGTTTTCCCTCTTTGCTTTTACACGTCCTAGCTTGACACCTATGTCATTTTGCATTATGTTGGTTAAGTCTCAATGTAGCCTAAATTTGTAATTCACTCTTCTGATATCGGCTCAGAGTTATCTACAAATAATCCTGGAAAGATTGCCTGCACTGGAAAGGAGTTCAAGCGGGATTCATTCTCAGCAAGCTGCAAGATTGCAGGAACTTGTGGAATACATACAGTCACAGGTAATCGTTCATTCTTGTTGGGTAAACATATTTTGCTTTATGAATTTGGTTTACTAATAAATGTAGCAATGGTGGTGATGTAGAACAGCAAACACAGATTGGAACAAAGAAGAAAAATGAGAGAAGAGAAACAAATGGAAAGACACATCTGGAGAGGGCACGAAATGTTAATATTATTGGATATCAGAAATCAAGTTCTAAATTATTTAATAAGACTACTCCTACGTGTAAAATTTTCTAATGAGAATGAAAACTTATCAACTGGAAATTTCCTAACTTGAACAAGACCAACAGTTGTACGAAAATAAATCCTTTATTAGTTTATCAAATGGCTATAAGAAAACTTAGCTATAGGCACGGGTAACAGTTTTCTCACCAACTGAACACCTAAGCAAGTCTCTAAGGGACTAAAGTTAAAAAAAAACCTCTGTATGACCAAGGGTTAAGAGTTTTTTTTTTTTGATAAGTAATCATATCAAAGCCAAAAAGTAATACACAATGAGTGCATTATCAGTTTAAACAAGATAGAAATGAAAAAAAATTTGGCAACCCTTCTATAGGACTAATAGTTGCTGCCTTAAACCAATTATACAAAGTAAAGTAAAAAAATTCTCTAAATTGCTCCGACGTCCGTGTTTGATCTTCAAAGCAACGCCCGTTTCTTTCTCTCCACACACACCATACGATGTATCTCGGAATGAGATCCCACACAAGCTTACTTTTCTTATCTCGAAACGTTCTCTTCCATGCCCACACCAACTCCTCAACACACCTTGGCAACACCCAACTCATATGTTGTGAAGCCAGAATATTATTCAACATCCATCGAACACCGTCACAATGAATGAACAGGTGATCGATCGTCTCTCCGTCTCTCTTACACATATAGCACCACTCCGTAATATAACAATATTTTCTTCGAAGATTATCCGCCGTTAACACCTGCCCCCTCACAACCGTCCACAGTAAAAAAAGCCACCATTGGAGGTAAATTTCTTTGCCAAACCCTTTTCCAGGGAAATGACCTCTGTGCATGTTCCAGTAAGGATCTGAAATAAATACAAACAGAGAATAAACCATTCCGTGATGCCCTCCACCTGCTACAGTCATCCTCTCCTACCTGAACGTGCGCCTCATACAGGGAGGCCAAAAACAATGCATAATCATCTAACTCCCAGTCATGTAAGCCCCTCCCGAAAGCGATGTTCCAGTTCGGCTTCCCATTAAATATTGTCATGGCGTCACTCACCATACCTGAGGGCTCCAAAGCAATGCGGTGTAAAGAAGGAAACCGCACTTTTAACGATTTATCTCCACACCAACAATCATCCCAAAATCTGACATTCGTACCGTTCCCCACCGCAAAAGACAATCTATTATGAAAAGCACTTCATCCTTTCCTGATATACCTCAACAAGCTCATCCCATAAGAACCACGACCCTCACCCGAACACCACCCCCCTCCAAAACACCATACTTCACCCCTGTGATTTCTCTCGAGAAGCTCTTCCTCTCCATACCAAATCGCCACAGCCACTTGCCCAGCAGTGCCTTGTTAAATTCTACAAGGCTCCTCAATCCAAGACCCCCCACCCTAATCGGGGAACAAACTTCACCCCATTTGACCAAATGAAACTTCCTCTCTTCCTCCAACCCTATCCAAAGAAAATCCCTCTAAATCCTCTTTAATTTGTTAGCCACTGGAACGGGAATAGGGAACAATGATAGAAAATATGTTGGGAGATTAGAAAGAGTGGATTTAATGATAGTAAGACGGCCTCCTTTTGAAAGATAAATACGCTTCCACCCCATTAACCTCCTCTCCATCCTTTCAAGAATCCCATTCCAAATTTGTTTACTCTTGAATCTCGCTCCTAAAGGAAGCCTAAGATATGACATGGGCAATTGTGCAACTCTGCATTCCAGTATGGTTGCCAATGCCTCCACATTAGCAACCTCCCCCACAGGGATAACCTCCGATTTCCCCAGATTAATCTTCAAACCCGACACCTCTTCAAAACATAGAAGTAGCCGACGCAAATTCCTCAATTGCTCATCATTAGCATCGCACAGAATCAGTGTATCATCTGCAAATAGCAAATGCGAGACATGTGCATGTCCGACTGTAAAGCCCCTAATCAGACCTTCCTCCACAGCTTTCTCAAGCATCCTGCTGAACGCCTCCATAACAATGACAAACAACAACGGAGATAGGGGATCTCCTTGCCTCAATCCTCTGCTACTTCGAAAATATNTCCATTTACACCACCTATCCCCGAAACCGCATCGCCTGAGCATATACAAAAGAAATCCCCAGTTGACATGGTCATACGCCTTCTGAATATCAAGCTTACATAACATCCCTGAAACCCCCTGACGTAGTCTTGAGTCAATGCATTCATTCGCTATTAAGAACTGAATCCAAGATCTGACACCCTTTCACAAAAGCATTCTGGAACTTCGACACCACCTTTCCCAGAACCTCCTTCAATCTATTCGCCAAAACTTTAGCAATGATCTTATAAATCCCGCTCACTAAGCTAATAGGACGATAGTCCTTAATATCAGATACTCTCGATTTTTTAGGAATGAGCACGATAAATGGGCATTAATACTTCTGATAAACCTACCACGTTCGAAAAAATACGTGATTGTATTCATAATGTCTGATCGCACCACCTCCCAACAAGCCTTATAGAATGAAAACGAGAAACCGTCCGGTCCAGTGGCCTTATCCTCATTCATATTAACCACCACCTCCTTAACTTCACCCTCCTCAAATGGTCTCTCAACCAACTGGCCTCCTCTTCAGTGACGGTGAAGAAGTCCAGCCCCTCCAACTGAGGCCTCCACACAAACTACTCCCGATAGAGATTCTGATAGAATCTCACGTGCCGAGTCACAATATCTTGAGGATCCCTATACTTAACCCCATCTACCTCCAACAATGTAATAGAATTATTACGCTGGTTAGAATTAGCAATCCGATGAAAAAACTTAGTGCATTTGTCGCCCTCCTTCATCCACAAGACCTTAAACTTCTGTCTCCAAGCAATCTCCTCCATTTCCACCAATCTCTCCAACTCTATCATTAACCTTCCACGCCTCTCCCTTTCCTTCCCATCCAACCCTCGACTCTCCTCCTGCCTATCCAATTCTCCAATATCTGATGTACATTGATTCCTACGACTGTCTCTGTCTCCCACCACCTCCATGTTCCACTTCTTTAAATCTTCCTTCAAGGTCTTCAATTTCTGATGTAAAACATAACTAGGAGACCCCCTGAACTCATAAGAGTCCCACCAAGTCCGAACTTGCTCCCCAAAACCTTCAACTTTCAGCCACATCTTCTCAAACCGAAAAGGTCTTCTACCACTGCCCCTTCTGATCCCAGATAACGAAATAAGAAAAGGATCTGAGTACACTCTCCCCAATCTCCTCTGAGTGACATCTGTGTACTTAGCCTCCCACTCACCACTAATCAGGAAACGATCTATTCGAGATTGAACAGGTTGATCTCGATTTGAGGACCAAGCAAACTCTCCCCCTATCATAGGCAAATTCACCAACATATTCTCACTAATAAAATTAGAAAAATCCTCCATAGTCCATGTTAGTCTCCCGCCACTCGACCTCTCAAAAGGAAACCTGACCACATTAAAGTCGCCCCCAATGCACATTGGTAAGTTCGACCAAGCCATCATTCCAGCCAATTCATCCCATAAGTCCCTCATGTTCTCATCTGAGTTAAGCCCATACACTCCAATAAACATCCACTTAAATCTATCCCCAACATTACTGAAAGAGAGCGATAAAGAGAACAACCCTACACTAACCTCTTCCATATCAAAAACTCTAGTGTCCCACATTACGAGCACACCCCCTGATGCTCCTGAAGCTCCAAGAAACTGATACCCAATATGTTGCCCCCCCATAAAGAACTCACAACTGCCCTCGAGACGACCTCCAACTTCGTTTCTTGTAAATAGACAATATCAGCCCGCCATTCTCTTAACAAGTTCCAGACGCCTAACATTTTCCCAATATCGTTAAGCCTCCTCACATTCCAGCTAATGATTTTTGGGATCATTTACACTCTCCTTCCTCCCTCCCTAACAACCTTCTCTTCGACTTGCCCCCTTTAACGTCATAGTTTATCGAGCATTCGAACCGCCTAAGCTCACGGTCCCCTTTTCGTCTTGCTTTTCCTCCTGGTGTACACATCTCATGTCCCCTACTAGTCTCCAACTCCTCAAACAATTGCATAAATCTATTATCTTGTTTTTCCTCCTGATGAACATATCCCGTGACCCCTACTAATCTTCAACTCCTCGAACAATTGCATAAGTCTATTTTCATACCCATTGCATGATACACCCAACATCTTGCTGAATTCTTGAATTTTTTGGAGAACCCAATTTGAGACTGGAGGTCTAACATCAAGCTCATTAACTTCCACAATCTCCCCTGCTTTACAGCCTCCAATAGGCTCGAAAGTCTGTTCATTCCCCTCTTCCACCTGCACTACACCCTTTTCCCTTATTCCTTTCTTGGCTCCCTCCACCCACACTACTATCGCTTTCTCATTTCCTAACTCATTTTCTTAAAGGGACTTATGATACCTCCTATTGTAAGTATTCACAATCATGGTTGTCGAGCATGTCTCCACTTGCTTTTGTGTTAATGCCGGACTTGGTTCCTCTGCCATCACTATTCATGTCTCTTTCTCTATCAACCCAACTCCCTCTATAGATGTGATCATATCCTCCTCATTCACACCTGCACAACTCTTCTCTATGGTCTCACTCAGTTTTGTCCCGTCCGCATACGTCGTTCTATGTTCCCCTCCCTTCGATGAAGGCTCCACCTCTAAATATGCCTCATACCCCGAATATTTTACATCCGTATTAATCCCCACACTATCGCTTCCATCTACATCTCCGCTACACTTCACATCAAACCGTACCTGATTCTCACAAATAGGCTCGATCATCACCCCACACTTATGACAACAAACCATCTTTGTACCCTCTATAGCGCCACCTCCCAGTAGCTTCAACAAATCATCCACCTCACCTTTCAACCCCTGTACCGTCACCCTTATTTCAGCAATATTCAAAGAGCTGTCCAAAGCAACCTCTGGCGTTGTCTCTTTCAACTTAGGCCTCAATGACTGGCCCTCACCATCCTTTTGCAACAGCGCTAACTTTTTCGTGTACTGTTCGACCTGTCGGTTTGCCGTAACTTCACTATAAGTCCTCCCCTTTTGATTGTTGTCTTTAACCTTTTGGCGCTTAGCTTTGTCTCTGGTGACAAATAAGTCGACAACCGCCCGGAACATCCGCAAAATCGACTCCCATCCCTCTCCATTCACACCCTCCGATATCATCACGTCATCACTCCTTTTCGTCGCCTCTCCCCATACTGCGCTATTGTCAGATACCTACCTCGGCCGTTTCCACACCGTTGTGCCATAAAAGCTCTTGATGACTCAGAAAACCGGGCAACAAACTCCTCCTGTTTGCTTGCCCCCCTCAGTTTTTCCACCATATTCAACATCCACAATGCTCCAAACCTCCCCATATAGATTGCATTCGATATCATCGGTCCCCATTCTGTCAATCTAACAGTTCCGAATTCATTAACAGACACAAGAAATTCCTTCGCTTCCACTCTAAACCTAATTTTGAATTCCCTCTTATCAAACATTTCTGCCTGCCTCTGAACTGGTGCATTCCACGGTAGAATAGGGGGGTGGAATGGCCTGTGCAGGTCGCGCGGATTCTGCAGTGCACGCGCCGCTCGGAGACGACGACACTCTCTCCGGCGTCGGAACTGCATGGGCTGTCGTCCGGGCCGGCGCATGAAGCCCATGTCTCGTCGGAGCAGGTCGGATCGAATTCTGGGCTGCCTTCGCTGGACACTCAATATCCACCCCGCCAACCTTATTCTGCTCTCCATAGGCCTCGGAACCCTCACTGTCCGGCTCGCCTCCCGGTGCTGAGCAATTTCGAGCGGCGGCGCTAATGTTACCACCTAGGGCGCCGCTTGCAAGAGTTTTCCAAGGCCTGAATGGCCTGGTTTTTTGGCATAAGGCCGGTATGTTGTGATGGGCCGGCCGGACTCACATGCCCGTCGCCGGAGATTAGGTGAAGAGGTTGTGGGTTGGTGAGTTTGGATGTTGCGGGCTGACTCTCCATCGGGGGCTCGCAGATTTGCTGCTAAAAAAAATTCTTTTGTCACTGTAGAACAGATTTTTCATTCCTACAAAAGTAGCACCTCAATCACATAGGAACCCATGAATTGAGCTTTTCCCTTGATTACCAAAAGTGAATTTTATATGAATTGTTATTGTAAAGAACTTAATGGTAATGGAACTACTAATGCATCACAACATATCAAAATATCAAATTCTTGCTTAATTAGAAATAATCAAACTATTTTTTCATTTTCTTCGTATATGAGAGAACGCAACTCTAGTGATTTATATTACAGTTGGTCAGGGTGGTAGAACTCCCTTTTTATCATCCAAGTTCCTTCCTTCACACTCAACTTAGACCTTGCTGCTAGTGGCATAATAACGTATTAGCTCTGGAAGACATCCATAATTATATCGTTTGGCTCTATAGAGAGAGGAGGATAAGGGACTAGAACAAGAATCCTATAGAAACAAATGAATCCTATATAAGGGGGGTTGTTGTGTGTTGTGCAAAGTATTCTTAAAAAATATCGAACCACACAAAAAACGACTCGGGATTATGTCTACTACCAAATATTGTGATTTTAATTTGACTTTCCTAGACTGCCTCAAAACTATTCCTTGTTTGGAATATATAGTTATATTGACAACACAATTTGTTTGTTACACCATTTTTTAATTGTAGTGAAGGTCCATGAGCTTTACTTATTGTCGCACTTATGTCCTTAATTTTTTTTAATCGCATTCCTATTGTCAATTTTTCATTAATTAGCATATCTTATCCCAATAACGATTTCGTCCAAAAAACCCATTATGATGGTGTAAAAGACTTATTTGCTCCTTATATTTTTAAAAAGAAAAAATAAATGTATAAAAAGTTGACAGAATATTTGTCTTTTATTTCGAAGCACGTTAATTTGAATAGTTGAACAGAAACCCTTGTCAAAGATAATATGTACTAATTAATGAAGGCTGAGGATGAGAATGCAATGAAAAAAGGTTGGGAACATAAGTGTTGAGCAAAGGCTAGGACATTCCGTGCAATTAAAATGTAGTGTAATAAACAAAAATTGTGCTGTCAATATAATTACCCAATAACAAATAGCCACCCCTCTAAATCAGCAAATTTTACTTGCAAAATGAAAAACTCAAGTTAAAAATATTGATATTTAATTAAGAAATAAAGATAATATAAAAATGTATAATTCGAAAAAAAAAAAAAAAAGGTTATTTGATGTGTCTGTGTCCTGCTCTTTTGAAATTAAATTGGTATGTCTATGTCTATGTCATGCAATGTTTGTATCCTTGCTTCATAGCTTTCAGTAGAGGTAGGCAGGTAGCTATGGACTGAATAGAGAAGAAAAAGCATTTCAGTAGCCAACTTGATGTTTATTGGGAACAAAACTCTGTTCCTTCTTGTTAGTAGTCGACTGGGATATGGTGAAGAATTTTACCCTAATTAGGAGCTTTGAATCTCACGGTTTCAATTGACCTATTTTGGGCAAAATGTTGCGGAGTTAGCTAAGAAGAAAGGGGTGTTATTGGAGGAGAATAGTCGTCTTTGAATGTAGAGTGAATAGAAAACTAGATGATGTAGAAATCCTTATAGTTGGGGTTCATGGAGAGCCTTTATGAACATATGATCACACTGTAGAACTGCTTTTCTGTAGTTAATGTCAGAGAATCAGGTTTTGGTTAGATAATGGTGTGAAAATGGCTCTCAAAGGATGCCTTCAATCTCTTTCGAACAGCTAGCGATAGACAAGCCTCTGTTTCTGATAGTGCTGTCATGAATGGTAATCAGATTGTCATTTAGGGAAGTAAACACCCTCCAAAGGTCACTTTCTTTGTTTGCACTGCTGCTATGAAGTCCTTTTCGAATTTTGATAGTTTGGAGGGAAGAGAATATTCATTAGCTGGTGTTATATGTGTAAAGACATGAGAAGGATGTTAATTATCTACTTTTACGCTGAAACTGACATCTGAATCGTGGTATCTTGTATTAACTATTTGGAGTCTCCTGAGTATTCCTAGGAGGGATTTCAGATGTTGGGCAATTGGTGCATCAGGTATAATGGGCTGAATTCTAGGTAAGTTTGGAAGGAATGAAATGAGAGGACATAGCGTTCAATTTTGCAGAAATGATTTCTTTCCTTTTTTTATTTTTTGGGTGTAGAGAATACTGGCTTGACCTTGTAGATACTCTTATATAGGTTTAGCACGTCGATTACACTTTAGCCTCTATACTTGAATGACATTTACATGACATGAAGTTCACACTTATTGATGGCTAGATTTTGCTTTTCTTCAACAAACAGGGGTATGCTTTAGAACAATATGCGTTTAATACAAATTAGGATAGAGTAGAGTTAAAAGGGTATTCAATAGCAACATAGATATAAATTGTAGTTTTCTCATGTTCTAATGTGATTCCATTTTTTCAAATAGGGTAGCAGTTCATCTTCAGAGTCATCACCAAGTAGAGAAGCTTCATCATTGGAAGGCATAATTGAAGACATGCAGTCGAGGATCAAAAGGCTTGAAAGATGGCATACAATTAACACTGTATTTCCTCTAACCTCTAAATTTTCCCTCATCATCTTTCGAGAACAATTTCATATCCCCTTTTTTTACTACTCATAAAAAAAAAAAAAAAGATTATTCATCTTAATCGAAGGGTTACTTTTTTGCCGCAGGTGCTATGGACATTTCTAATGTCCGCTTTTGTTGGATATTCGCTCTATCGAAGGAAGCGACAATGACTCTTCATGCTTAGTAACTTAATTCATTACCCGAAGCATTCTCATGATTATTTAACATTTTGCTGACCTCAACAAAACAATGTTGCTTCGACAAACTAACCACTAAACAAAGTATGCTTCTAACTCTGGCCTTCTCCTTTTAACTGGCTGGTTTGCACCAAATTTGACTGCATTTTGCACTATGAAATGCATTTTTCTTTGTAAATACAGGAGAACAAAGATTAGTTGTTGTTGTGATTATTTTGTGCAATTTCGACCACAAGGCTTTGCTTGTATGAGATCTATTATGAAAATTAGTCCTAGGCATCGAGTGGGTCGGTCCAGTTATTTCAATAACGGTAATAACCCATTATACTTCGGCTATTTCATAAATTGAACCATTTTAGTCCACGTAATTATTGGGACCAAACCCGAACCGAAACCGTCCGTTCCGATTTGAGTTCCAGTTCCGATTTTACTCGTAATATTTTTCTAAAAAATTGTGAGCTGACAATACAAATTCCTTTTTCAATATCTAGCGAAAATAAAAACAACACACATTTCAACGCTATCTTATTTCAGTGCAAGTATGTTGTCAAATAATATTCAATACCTAACATCCAATTTCAGTTGTCTCTGCATGCGGCATAAGGTTTGTGAGATGATTAGTGTGTTAAAATGTGATTAAAAAAAATGATCAATATTATTCATTTAAATAAATGAATTTGATTGATTAGTTACTTGCTACTTCGACTTAGCACTAGTTGGGCCTTGCAAGCTTGTGCTAGTTGGGGTACAGGGTCATAGGTTTAATAAATTTTAAAAATTAAAAATTTATGAAAAATGATAATTCAATTTTAGAGATGGGGACTCACAATTGCAATTCAAGAACCGAGAATCGATTCAAACCCAATCGATTTTCAATTTTCAATTTCGGTTCCTAAATTATTTTTCGAAATCCAAATGGAACCTCGAATTTCGGTTCAGGAAGTATGATTTCAATTAAAATGCCCACTCCTAGTGAAAATTGAATTGATTCACATCAAAGTGATCAAACAGTTACATATTTTATCTTATTTGAACTGGAAGATACAGTGAAGCAAATAACATTTTTGGAGATCAAATTACAGTCCTGTGGAGCCATCAACCAGGATGAATCCGTACAGCACAAAGAAATATAATCTTCGAATATTGAACCATGGGTGTAATTGAATAATCCAATCTGTTACCATCGTTAATAGCCTCAAAAAGGCTTGTAAGAATTTAAACCTCGAGCCATCTTTCTTAACTTGCAAGTAGCTCAAACCATTTGATTCTAAAATCATGGCTCCCATGAAACAGCCCTCGTGCCTTTACCATAATATACAGCTGCCGCAATTAAAATGATTAACAGAATGAACCACAAGTTCAATCCTGCAAAATCACATAGATTGATCGGCAAGTGAGAATAGTGAACAAAATGATCGACAAAACATTTAATGTGAAGAATTTATAATTTGGATCCACCTGTATGGTCGATTAAACTAAAGCTGATTTATATAATTAAATATGCATATGTAGTTATGTACATAGTAATAGGAAACATGTAAGGATCTGATGGGGATCAATCTCCCGATAAAATAACAATTTCATCATTGCACCAGTCCTTGATGACTTGCAGTAGGATATTATTCCCTATATTACCACTTTTTTTTTCAATTTTATTTGAAAATATCAGAGATCAAGAAGGAATCATACCATCTTTCTTCTTATCCTTGATCAGTGTTACCCGGGCACTTGAATCTAGGGACGCTGATACCAGAGCCCTGTTGAAATGGCATCATACTCCAGTATTAGTTTACATTTACACAAGAGACCGGCATGATAGAGCTGATTGAAACGTTGCATGCCAAGTAAAAGATTTTACAACCTTGAATCTTGTGAGAATGCTAATGCTGTTACAAGGCCAAGATGTGCTTTTCTGACTACAGTCTGCACCTGCATACTTGCAGAATTTATGATCCAAATGTCTCCTTGTATTGTTCCTCTGCATGTTTATTAGTTGGAAATGGTGAAGCCAATGAAAAGAGCTGTTAAAATTCTACAGATCTTTTCCAACTTTACAAGGTTGGATTGAGAGTAATAGATATTCCACAAGTCTTTTTTATTTTAAAAAAAAAAAGGGTTTCCTTTCTTTTCCACTCTATCAACAGCGGTTCCTAAAATCTCAGTTTGCTTTCACCTGATACCTATCTTAACTAAAACGTAATTTGATCAACCTACATTAGATTGCAAACTTCATCCCCATTCAAAGAGGTGACACATTTTGCAGAGCTAAAAAACAGTTTAAATACCCACTATGGTACCTTCACTACAGAAGCAAAAGCAAGACATGAAAAAATAATAAAATAGAATTTTTCTTACATTACAAGGAGCTTTCCATCAGATGACACATTAAACGCAGAAATTGGATCCCGGACAATGTGTGTTGAACTTATCCTCTTCCATGAAGTAGCGTTCCATTTAACAATACTACCACCTTTACCTGCGCAAGAAGGACAGGAGTTATTGACAAAACCACTTCCTATGGGTTAGGACGAATGACTTGCTGGAAGATACCCACTTCGCGTTGCGGTAACATACAGAACCGGATTCGAGTCACCAGATCGTGAGAACCTACAAAAGCCGAAAATCTCATCCTGGAGTAAGTGAAACAAATCCAGTCAGAAAAATGAGTCATAATATAAGAAATTTGAAACTTCAGAAGAAAATAATTATTATCCATATTAACTGCTGAATTACCAAAAGTAACATCAAAATATTATTTAAAAAGTTACTTAAAAAGTTACAAGGCCAATTAAATGAACAAAACTATGCTATTCAGGGCACACTGCTGGAAATAACAAAAAAAAAAAAGAAAAAGAAAAAGAAACGCGTCTAAAACATTGTTGAGAGTATGTTATATTACCAAAAGCTATTTACATTCAGGATATCCCCAGAGAAAAGGAAATTACTTTTTTACTAGTTCTGAAGTCTCAGAATGAAAATAATCTTACATTTTCCTTTGGCAGAGAAGCTATAGATGTTTCTGTTGCAACTTCCCAAATTCTTCCAGGGCCGCTCCCAACAGAGGCAAGAAAACTCCCATCAGGGCTGCAAAATACAACCAGGGCGTCCAATCAAAACATCTCATGTTATTAAATACAAATTTATTTGAAATATTTATTTAAAAAACATTTCCTAACATTGCAATGCAAAAGTTTGAGGTTAACTATTAAGCAAATTTGAACCTGAAATCTAAATCCTTCACAGAAGCATGAGCATTAGCCTCATCAAGAGTAATCTCCATGTCAGGCCACTTAAAAACCCTCAACTTGCCATCCTGTACTGCACCAAAATAAATTAATTAAAAACCACAAACAATAATGTTCTTTAATAAAGAAGACACCCACGCTTGATTTTTATGAAGTAGCCCCAACTCAATCTTGAAAATAGAATATCTTCTAGCAAAAACATAGCACCTAAAATGAAAGGAAGGTTAAAAGACCAGCCCACAAGAAGTCTATCATTTACAGGCTAAATACGATTCTCAAGACAACCTGCAGATCCACATCCAAATTAAGTGGCGGTTCTGCTTTCATCTAGGAGATTAAAATGTCAGTCATTAAGGTAATCAGTTACCACAACTAAACAATCAGACAAATCCTTTTACTTGTTGGAAAAGTTATAGAAGAGAGGACTTAACCCAAATTACCCAATTACTACATATTATTAAGGGAATCTGGCATATTCAGTTACCTTTCCAATTATAAGGTCTCTAAACCACTTGATAAAGATATTTCGTTCACCACTTAATCATACTAAGACATGTACTTTATAAAGAAGGAATACACATCTTAACCCCCCCCCCCCAACATCTTAATCATGCTAAGACATATACTTTATCAAGAAGGAACACTCGAAGAATGCTAAGAACTCGGAAGATAATAATGAGATGACCATAACGTGTGTGACAAGCAGGAAGGTTTAATCAACTTATCCAAAACAAATTTATATACTTAGTATTAAGTCTTATACATAACTTTCATTTCCTCTGAAAGGACGTTTTCTCATCCACTTATCCAACATAGCAACCAAGCCTAGGGTTAAAAGTAATATTTTACAACTCATACATATCAATCACTTTGAATTCTCAGTTAGAGAACATTAAGCGCTGAACCATACCCTGAAAAGGAACGGAGGGTTGGCTTTGAGATTGTTATCTTGAGGAATTAAAATAACACCAATGTCAATTACCTACACTGGAATCCAAATAAAGAACAAATACTCAAATGAATGGTCAAATCTTTGACTTTCCAGTTGACATTTCTTATATCTTAGCTGTAAACATTGACATCAATTGTGCTAATAATATTTATATCACAGCTATTATTGTTTGTACCAATTTTTGGATAAATGACAACCCAGTACTGGGGACAAGATTTTTGAAGTATAACGATAAGAGTTTACAAATGAACAATTGGAAAAGTAATTCCAATATCATATTTTTCTCTCATTCACAAATTATTTATTATCAATAAATGGCTCATGCTCAAATGTACCATAAACTTTGGTCGGCCCCGAGTAAAGACGAAACAATATCCTGTGACTAAGGCCAACCTGTAAAACTAAACTAAAATGCCACTATCTTTTTAACATCTTTCTCATGTTGTATATGTTACTCTTCACTGTTCCACAACATTGGTACTTATAAAAAATTAGTGAAAAGATCTATAGTTCTTTACCTCACCCCCGACAGCAAGTAAAGTACCCTCACTGTTAAATGTTAGTGCTAATTGTTGGCCAACATCTTCCAATTTCCCAAGAACTTTCTCAGATGATTTCAGGTTCAAAGAATGCTCATCTTTGCTTGTGGTTGAATCCCAGTCAAACCATCTGCATGATTACTCTTGTAATTCATAAGAATATAAATGAAGCTTTGTTTATAGCTATATACGAAAAAATAACTTATTCAAGATACTTAGCTATGCCTTACAGAAAATATTAACAATTTTTCATTTTTAATGGGAAAAGAACAGTTCGACACATTTTTTTAAATAAAATGTCATCATTACTTATATCTTTGGATAAAAAAATTTCAGCATACAAGAAACAAGAACAGCTTTCAGGTCCCACAGAAATGCAGTACTAACTTAATCACACTTGAGATGGCACAGCTACAACCATAACAAAAACATAAAGCAAAAGGGTAAAGTGTGAGATTATGAATATAATTGAAAAATATACTCTTCAAGATAAAATTTCATTATCATGTTCATGTGGACACAAATACTGTCAAACTCTAATGCCATGGAAATACCATGCAAACCAACATGTTCACAATATGGCTGCATTTGATCATGGTGGACATTGAAAGCGAAAGTGTTATCCCAGAAATTGAGTATAAAATTTCCCATGATGTGTTTGGTATATGAAACAAATTTTCAATACTCAGCAATAAAAAAAGTATGGCTAACTAAGATATTGTATACCACAAGTTTTCCCAAATTCTACAACTTCTGCAGGATGCAATTTGCATGAAATAGGAAAAGACATTTTTGGTTCTATAACATTCTTGCAAGCCAAACACAAAAAGTTTGTGAAGATACTCTTTTTCAAACATCAAATAGAACCTCAAAAGAAAAGACAAAATGGAAAAAGAATTACTTATTTCAGCTCTCAAGCTAAGTAGTCAATGCATAAAATATTTAAACCCTTTTTGTTATAGCATTATATACAATTATATTGTAATCCTAAACTTAATGAAACGACATATAAGTAAATCATACACAACAGGATAATATTACAACCAAGCTAGAAAATAAAAAGATATTTCAATGCAAAAATAAGGGAAGGTGCAACATAATAAAAAATCCAAGCCCATTTTTCTTTCTATCATTCTTTATTCTTATTCTTCAGTATCCGGAATTTTCTAACTTGATCCTGATAGATAAAACTTAGACTCAACCTTCCACATGGTTGATGATGCATTTGGAAAGATCCTGTGAGTATAATCACCCTCAGTACGGGGCAAGGCCATGGCCTCATACCATCATCAATCAAACAAGTAAACAAGTACATTGCAATTATTCAAGTCTCAAATACCTATTCAATTAATTACTCACATAAAGGTAATAGTTAGATTGCACTCATGTAAAAATTTGAAGTTACCAATGAGATCACAAAAAAAAATTGAACAACTAACTCCTAAGGAGTTGATGAAATTAAGATTATTACAAATTTAAATGAAATGACCTAATATGCATCTAACTCCAAGATGAAAAAGTTCTACTTCAAATTTCCGTTTGAACATCAATCGAGTAAATTCAATATCTCTAAGACTTGGAAAGACAATCTTGGCCATAACATGATCGCCAATTTCACATGGAAATATAGCTACAGAACGTACCTGCAGCTCTTAGGCAATGAACAAATAAGGCCTTCTCCTCCAGGATGTACAGCAATTCTGTAGGGCAAATCACTACCAGTTCCAAGCTTTCCCACCTTAACAATGAAATCACACCCTTTTCTTTTAGGAATAATTAGTTTTTAGATAATTATTACTGTAGAAGTTTCCTGAATATTCATATGCAATGGAGTAGAACAATTCAGGGAGGAAGATGTGGAGCATTATTACAAAGCACCATGTCATGCACACAACATATTTATTAGTACCTACCAAATAATATAAAAATATTGTTCTTCCAATAAAATTAGCTCTAGAAGTTCATTTTTTTTAATTTAATAAAATTTGAATTTATTTATTACCAGAAGAAAATTTGCCCAGGTTTCCTTTGTTAATGAGAGTAAATATAAGCCGAAAATTGTAGATAATTCTACTGATATCAAAGTAGGAAGACGAAAAGAACAATAGCCGTGATTCTCATGGTTATAGCATCAGTTTTTTTCAATTTATTCCAAATCGATCAAAGCTGAAAAATCTGCGCCATTTAGCAAAGCCAATAATGATATACAAATGTAAAATCATAAATACTGTTATAACCAAGAACAGGAAGGAAACTCATGGGGAAAGAAGAAGAAAAGGACTCAACGACAGTACCAGAAATTCAAAACCAGAAACGACGCCGTTTAGTTTTTCATTTAATTGTTTTAGCTTATCACGTTTTATAGATTCCAAACACGCTTTTTGTATTACTTAAGCCATAGGAGCTGTAGGGAGAAGTTGTTAAAGTGTCAGAATTCGTTTTCCTCTTCTCTATCTTCTCTGTAATTCTCTCCCTCTCTTCTTATTTCTGTTCATCTTCATTCAATTAATCAATTCAGTGAAATATCATTACAGTTTGAGTGTGGAATAGCAACTGAATTTTGTGAATTGTGAAGTACTTTCCGTTTTGAATTGTGGAATTGTTGGGTTTTGGTTGAAGAATCAATCAACCATCACAAATACATACAGACGTGTATATGGGTGCAATTTATTTAAACTGTGAGACTTACAGGCTGATCGGAGAGTGAATTAGAAGTAAAATCGAAGGCAGAGACAAGGAGAGCATTTGGTATTCCGCTGCGGCCTTCTCCACCACCTCCGGCTAGGACGATATGTTGATTCGAGAAGGAGGAAGCCGCCGATTCTGGTTCCGCAGGCGATGATTTGGATCCGGACTTGATGGTAGAAGAAGCGGCGAGAGGAACCCACGCGGCGCCGTACAGTGGAACCCCGTACTTCTGGTAGTTTGATGCGTCGTCGTTTTGGTCGCTCTTAGCCATGGTGAGCTTGTGGAGAAATGATTTTGAGTTTTCAATTTGGGAAATGATGGTTGTACAAGAAGCACCACCGTTTGAATTTTGACCTCGGTGTGAAACTGTGGGACCAACCATGTCTTTTCTTTTACATTTTAAAATTTAGGTTTTTAAGTTTTTTATTTATTTATCAGGTTTTTTATAATTTTAATTAATAATAATATTATAAAATTAAATTAATTTATATACCCACCCTACTACCTACCCCACCACATTTTAAATATAAAACCATACCAAACCCTAATTGCTAATTCATTTCATTTCTTCACTCCAATCTCTCCCGTCGCCGCCGC
>CAIGRF010247789.1:0-19223 GCA_903798235.1 Fraxinus ornus
TTTTGATTATTTGCACTTTGGTCCTGATCTTTGGTTTTCTTCTATTTTAGTCCATTTTCACTTCTTTTTCCTAAATTCCTCCGCGTTCGTCAATGTTATCCTACAAAATATACTTTATATAGAATTAAACCATATTTCAATATATTTACCAACAATTATCCATGTTTTGTTGCCTAAACAAGTATGTAAAACGCACTTATCAAATAACATCATTGAAACATCCAATTTTCCAATCATGTGGCCTCAGTTTAGACCAATATTATGAAGATCAATCCGAGCATCGACTTGAAATAGTAAAAAGTCAAGGGTCAAAGAATTCAACCAAGACTCGGGTCGAATTGTTAAATAAATATTTAAATTGCTATAAATATTATAAAAAGAAATTTACAAATAAAAGTCGAGATTTAATATGCTGTCTAAACTAGCAACTAACAAATTTATTGTCATTTTTAATGATTATAAAGTAAATCAATTTGTAACTTATTATAATAATAAATTTAATTTATTACCAATCATAGTCAACAAAAACATTTAAAAGAAAACAAATGGTTGTTAAAGAAATAAAGTTTTTATTTTTTTCTGAAAATAGGATCCAACTGTTTAACTAGTGAAAACCATGACGGTCGACGGATCATCGGTTCCAGTAAACCGAGTTTGGTGCCTAATTTATTTTAAAATTAAGTTGGTTTTAATACGAACCCAATCGATTCCCGGTTTGTTTCGATTTCGAATTTTATAACATTGGGTTAGACAAACTATAGCAATAAAATGTGGCAAACTATGCTTCGGATACCCATAATTAAAGCATAAATACTAGGGGTCCAAGTGTACATTGCTGGAAGGACAAAACTTCTATATTATACCACATAGTTTTCAATATTTTACACATTTGCCACAAAACGGAATAAATATTCAACATACTAAGTTTGAATAAATACACAACAAAATCACATAAATATAGAAAATCAAATAAATGCACTTCGATTGTTTTCAATTAACGTTAAGATTTTTGTATTGTTCTTTGATTAGTGATGATTGATTTGATTGAGGTAGGATAGCGTCAATATAATTAAGTTGGTTGTCGAAATTTCTTGGACCAGAATATTTGAGTTATTTCTATCTTTCGTTTTTGATTGATTGAAATGCGAAATCATGTATGCATGGTTGGACAATACACGTTCACTGAATTAAGTGCGTCCAAACTTAACTTGTAGGGTAAACTTATAAGTTATAAGTCGTGTATGATGACATAACGACTTTTGATTCTCAATAGTTGAGTCTTGAAGGTTTAGAAACTTGGGAGTTTATCATATACTTTTTCCCCTTTGTTGATTGAACGATGACGTTACACTTTTGACTGGAGATTGGGTGCATAAAAATTATAATCATGTAACAATTCAATTAATGAAAAAGATCCACGATATTACTTAGTGCATGTTTGATTCCGTTTTTTTGAAAAATAAATAAATCACTCTTTTGAGGATTGCTTGGGGGTCCCAAATTCATTAAAGTATCATTCAATATTCACACTTCTTTGACAAATTGCTGAAAAGCCTTCCACAACATTGTGCTAAAGACCAAAAAACTCTTGAAGAATCTTTTGTCAGGGTCATTTTTGTCTTTTGAAGCCCCAAATCAAGGGTAAAATATGAAAGGAAGACGGGGAGAGAGCATGGACATTGGAAAAGTCAGTCATCTCTAATCATGTACCTAGGGTTGAGTGTGGGTTAGATTGGGTTTGTTTTGAGTTCAGCTCAAATCCAACCCAACTTGTTCGGTTTGACAATAATTCAAAACGAAACCAACCCATTCACGGTTGAAATCCAATCCAATCCAATCATGGGTTGGTTTGAGTTTTGTTGATTGGTTTGGACTTGAGTCTAATTCAAGTTGGACAATTTTTTTATGGGACCAATGGTTGTGACATTTTTCGTTGAATTTGAACAAGATGAAATTACGACCTTATAGGTCTTTAAGATGCCATTTTCATAAATCCAAAATCAACTTTAATAATACATAAATCAAGTTTTAACTACTAGTGTATAAATTAATTTTTATTTAAATCAATCTTACACAATTTCAAACCTTAATTATTTCATTTTCTCTTCTCTCTCCCTCGCCGACCCATTTTCCCTCCCCTCTCTCTCTCTATCCCCACCACCGCCACCGCCACCACGGCACCACTTCGCCGGCACCTAAGCCGACAATCGGCACCAAAATTCATCGGCCCGAAGGCTGCAGCGCGATAAATCATCTCTTTCATTTGCGCGATAGCCTCTAAATCGGGTTCGTCCATGGAGGATGCAGATGAGATAGGCTACTGGAAGTTCATGTTTGATGAATTTGTATGATTATTTGATCTGGGCTTCTTGGATTTTGGAGGATTAGACAAATAATTCGACTAATGAAAATCAAGATTTTGGTACTGTAATCCATTTGGTTTTATGAGTTGACTTTCGATCTGCTTCTAATGTTGGGATTAGGCTTATTAGCACCCGAAGAACTAGGTTGTGGTTCTGTGTGTTTTGGTGTGGTGTAGTGGTTCGTGGTGGTTGTTGGGTGGTGGTGAGGTCATTTTCTGGTGGTAGGGTGGTGGTTGTTGTCGGGGGTGGTGTGGGTGTTGGCGGCGGTGATGTGTTTTTGTGGTGTTGACCGCGAAGATGATGGTGGTGGTCACAAATGATTTGTTGATTGTGACCAATAAATTGGTTGATATGTGACCAATAAATATTGCGTGACCTACAAATTTATTAATTCGTGACTAATAAAAGTAATATGTGACATATAATTTGTTGTTTTATGACCATAAAATAAGTTGTGTAACTTATAAATTTTGTGATTTGTGTCTAATGAACAAATTGTGAGTTTCGAACTGTGATATATAAAATTTTTTAATTGTGATCGTAAAATGTTTGAATTGTGACCAAATTGCATAGATATGTGACATTTATATATTTATTAATNATTAATGAAATATATAATTAATTAATTAATTCACAAATAAATTTTAATGAAAACCTGATTTTTGAAATTTAAAACCTTTAACCTTAAATTTGAAATGATGATACTTAAAAACCTGATTTATGTATTGTTTTATTTGAACAATTTTTAAAAGTTTGATACAATTTTAATTTGAACTAATTTCAATTATATTAAAAAGGTGATTTGGAAGACCTTAAGTCGATTGAATCTTGATCAATAGTCGTGGGATTAAATTACATTCCAATATAACAATATCAATTAAAAATATCGTAAAACCTGTTAAGTGGAATCAAACAAGCTCACAATTTGTGGATTCTCAAAGACAAAAAAATAAAAAAAAATCCCAAATTCATATCAAAATATAATTTATACAGGTTCATACTCTATTGCCCAAAATCAGACGAAACAATTATACAAATGCGTATACTGCGCTTGAAATAAAATTGTTCCTTCCACTGTACTCTGATTCCCTTGCACGGTTGCAAGCCCATCCGCACGCACCAAATTGAACGCACTGTTTCTATTTAAACACGCTCTACAAAAGCTAGGTGAACAGAAAAGGCGAATATTCATATTACACTCGCTCTTTTCCCCGGAAAGAGAAGAAGAAAAAGGTGGAGAATGGCAAACCCTCCAAAGCCATGGAAAGTAGAGTATGCGAAGTCGTCAAGATCATCGTGCAAGACTTGCAAGAAAATCATTGACAAAGAGAAACTCAGACTTGGCAAGATGGTTCAAGCCACCCAATTTGATGGGTTCATGCCTGTAAATACCTTCTACTTTCTTCTCCTATTATACTCTCTAATTTATGTAATTTTTAGCATTTCTTGACAAACCCATCAATTTTTCTTTGTTGTTTTATAGTTTCTGTTAACTGCTTCAATTGTTATTTAAAATGTACTCAATTTCGCCTCCCAAGTATGTTCCTTTTATTTTCGGTCCATTGACACACTGCATTTTTACTTATATTTTTGGGTGCATTCTTGTTTATGTTTAACTTCAAGTTTTCTTCGTGTACTTTTCTCCTCAATTTCATGTTGTACCATTTCTTTTTTGGAAATTGTATAATGTAGGTTATTTCTATCATTCTTTCAGTTTTTCCAAACTAGCTCAACACTCGTATCTCTTTTTGTTCACTTTAATTTTTAGTAAAATCTTCTATACTGAACAAAACGAGGCTTGCATCAATCAAATTTTCATGCCTATTGCAGCCCCTCCCTGTTCAATTACTTGGTTTATTGATACAACTTACTGTGGGTAGTCCCACGTGTTTTTACAGCACTTCAAACCTCACCTCTGTTACTTTTAAGTGGACAGGCTTTCTTTATTTTGCAGATTATGTTGATTTATTTTTAATAGATTTCTCCATTAGGTGAAATTGGGTTCAATTGTAATGTTTGGTTTCCTTGAACAATATCTGTCGAACTCTTGAAGATTGCTATTTGTTTTGAAATTAATAGCTTCTTTTTACTCAATTAGTGTTTATAACTGAAAATATTATATTCTGGGTATACAGTGGCATTAGATGTTTTCTTCTTCCTTTTCCCTTTTCGCCGCGCAAAATTTTAAAGCATAGCGCAAAAACAATTAAATTTTTTCTTTAATGCGTTGAGAATATCTAGCTCTCTAATGTACTTTATCAGAAGTTTTGTTTATCTCCTCCACTAGATTAATTTTAGCATACATGTCTCTGGAGATATAGTTTTTACAAATTTTATCTTGATGGGTTTTGACAGAAAATGACTTCACAATTGACCTCTCACTTACAATTAAACTATTCCTTGATACTGTTACTCTCAATTGAATAAAAAATAGCTATTAACCAGTATTCCTGAAGATAATTGTATGTACATCTAGTGCGGTATTCTTCACATATTTGTGGTATTTTGTTTGTTGTGTTGCTACCTCCTAACTTAAGTTTTTTTCTGGAATCAGATGTGGAACCATGCTGACTGCATCTTAAGGAAATCAAATCAGATTAAGTCGTATGTATTATCATATGTTTCTGTTAAATTCGATCTTTCTTGGATTTAAAGGGACAAAATAGTTTGTTGCTGACTTTTTTTTAACTGATTGCTGATCCATGTATAATGTTGTTGCACTTTTTAGGGTTGATGATGTTGAAGGTTTAGAAACGCTTCGTTGGGAAGATCAGCAGAGGATTAGAAAATACGTAGAAGATGGTGCACAGACGAATTCCACTTCACCTGCTGTTATGGAATACGGTGTTGAAGTTTCACTAACGTCTCGTGCTGCTTGTCGGAGCTGCAACCAAAAGATCATGAAGGGAGAGGTAGGTTTTTGTATGTTGCAAGTTCACTTAATAATATAAAGATGATTTTGGCATTCGACAACAGTAGTATTCTTGACTACATGGGTGCCTTGTATAATTGGACATTGGTTAAAGACACTGTTAGCTCTTGTCCACTGTTTTGAAGTTTTTTGTGCTTCTTTTGGTATGTTGACCATCTACATGAATGCCTTCAATCCAGTTAAAATCCTATCAAATTTTTCTTGTCCGTTATCCATTTTTATGTAGATTCGCATATCAACCAAGCCGGAGGGTCAAGGTGCCAGATCCTTGGCATGGCACCATGCAAATTGTTTCATGAAAACTTTTCCAACTTCCCAAGTAGAGAAATTTTACGGATGGGGCAGTCTTCCTACCCCTGACCAGGCAACACTTCTTTCTCTCGTTGCGAAGAATCCTTCCACATCAAAAGGTTGAAGAACCGATTTAGTTTTAATAAATTGCGCAAGGATTTCTTTGGGCTCTGTCATGATGAACCACCTTTACTTTTCAGTCACAAAAGTTGAGAAAAAGGAGGAGAGAGAACTCTTACAAGAATCAACGTCCAAAGGTGGGGCCAAGAGGAAAAGAACCACTGAAAGTGACCCGAAGTCAAAGCTTTCTAAAGCTGGAGTGCATGCTTGTACGAGCCAGACAGTTTCTGAAAGTAAAGACGAAAACTCTAAAGCATCAGACCTTGAAAGCCAACTGGAGATGCAGACAAGGATGTTATGGGCCCTGAAAGATGATCTCAAAAAGCATGTGGCAACATCAGAGTTACGAGAGATGCTTGAAGAAAATAATCAAGATTCAAAAGGATCAGAACTTGATTTGCGAGAGCGGTGGTAAGATTTCCAGAGTTTAGGAAATATAATGCGAAGTATTACGATACCAGTTTTTAGTTTATTACAGCATATAAACCTTATTCTGAATAAGAATGAGTATGCACACAGCAGCCACTTTTTAGTTTGTCAAACAACATAAAAATTGCTACACCTTCTCTGCTGGTGAGGATTAAATGCAATATTCTATTTTCTTCTTGAATAATTTATGGTTTGTACACTTGAATTTCTGAAATGTTTGAAGACATGAATTTTTGATACCATGACAAGCCTGGTTTACTCTGTCACCACATATAATTTTTGTCTTCTATTTTTTACTGTATCCCATTTATGAGTCTGCTAATATGATCTTTTTTTTTTTTTCCCAGTATGCTTGCTTCGTTACTAAAATTTTTCAAATCATATTTAATTTGATTTTCTCTTGTTTTCTCTTTATGTTTTATTTAGTGCCGATGGAATGCTCTTTGGAGCACTTTCCAGATGCCAATTATGTTCTGGATGTCTTCGTTATACCTTGGGCATGTACAGATGTTGCGGGTATTTATCAGAGTGGAGCAAGTGTTCGTACTCTACTGCTGAACCACAACGTGTTAAGGGAAAGTGGAAAATCCCCGAAAATACAAGCAATGAATATCTTCTTAAGGTATACAAGTTGAGAAGAAATATTCTTTCATCATGAAATTAAATCGTCCTTGTTTAATTTTATGCTATTTTTCGGGTCTAGAATTTGACATCATAGTTCAATTGGTGTTTACAGTGGTTCAAGTCACAGAAGGCGAAAAAACCAGCAAGAGTATTGCTTCCATCTTCACCATGCACATCAGGCAGTCAAGCTGTTAAGGGACTGGGCCCATCCTCAAAGGTTGAAAATATTGGAGATTTAAAAGTTGCCATTTCTGGAGCTCCTAACGAATCCATAGTATGACTTTTCATATATTACTTCTGTTATTTTAAATATAGTAATTGTTTTGAGCTTTTTGTAAACTTCTAATCTTTGCTCTAGGGCTCAATGTAGAAATCTTCCTAATAATGGAGGTTTTTCAGGTGGAATGGAAGAGCAAAATTGAGGAAGCGGGTGGACAGGTTCACAACAAGATCAAAAAAGGTGCACGGTCTATGTGCTGAACTTTGAAGTCCAAATATTGGTCTCGTTTCTTTTGTAATTGAGATAATTATCTGTTCTCTTACTTCATGTGAATATTACAGAAACCAATTGCTTAGTTGTAAGTGGTGCATTGAATGACCATGATACTG
This sequence comes from Fraxinus ornus, assembly GCA_903798235.1. NCBI lineage: Eukaryota > Viridiplantae > Streptophyta > Magnoliopsida > Lamiales > Oleaceae > Fraxinus > Fraxinus ornus. The sequence goes on from CAIGRF010247789.1 coordinate 7,369, forward strand.
GGATAAGAAAAGCAAGGTAATGCTAGATAATTTCTTGCCAAGAACATAACATACTTCCGTTAGTCTCTTTCTTTCCTTTTATCTTTTCCCTTAACTGGGAATGATTACATCTTGACAGAAGGATGAAATAGATTACATCGTGACAGGAGAATGAAGTTACCTATTGTGAGGGAAGATTATTTGGTCGATTGCATTAAAAGACAGAAAAAACTCCCTTTTGACCCGTACAAAATAGAATCCCTTGAGAAACATAGTACGGTTACTGTCAAGGTGAAAGGGCGGAGTGCTGTGCATGAACTATCTGGCTTGCAAGATTGCGGACATATTCTTGAGGATAGGAAAAGCATTTACAATACAACTTTGACTATGTCTGACTTGTCAACTGGTGTTAATAGGTGAGTTCTTGTCTAATTGTTCCTTTTCTGAAGTAATTAATTAGCACCACTTCTATCAAGTACTTTTTCCATCATTTCAAACCTCTGCTTTTTAATTTATATATTTTTCTGTGTAGATGTCTTTTATATTTAAAACTTATCGAAATACTTATTATGCAAATCAGTAGTTACTCAATCATATATAGCACTCTATCAATTTGTAGAAGGTTGTACATGTTGAAAAGGTAACTTGAAGAAAGGTTACTACTTTTCTATCCGTCATTTCTTTGTTTTGAGAAAAATGAGACACAAAAAAGATGGGAGTGTCTAAACCTGGGAGATTTTATACTTTTCAATTTTGACAGGAAGGGTGGCGAAGGGACAAGTTAAAGAAATTCATTTTTATGCATACTGGGTCTAAATTATCCAGTTAATCACTGCTATTGTTTTAGCATTTTGAGTACGAAATTCGTGGCGATGCTAGTGAATACAATAACTCCTGATGGAATACTACTTTGTGGTGATACTGGAGAATAAATTTCATCCAGCATGTAACTCCTTTTTTAGTATTTCTTAGCAAATGCACAAGCTTACAGGTGTGCTTGTGGCCTTTCTTGTACCACATTTAAAAACCTTAATAGCACTCAAAGGAGAAAAAGAAAGGAAAAAAAAAAATGAAAAAAAGAGAATAAACTAATGAGTCTGTGATCACTAGGTTTTGCGCATGTCCTGAATGTAACTAGTTTTTATCCAAAATGTAGCCTTTTTCGTTGGATTGCAGATGTATTTTTTCTTCTAGTATGAGCTACTTCATTTACTTGTAATACTTACTTCCTCTTAGTAATTCCACATAAATAATATGTCTTTTACTTTTTGAAGTTACTACATTCTTCAAATCATACAAGATGACAAAAGCTCTGATTGTTATGTCTTTCGGAAATGGGGACGAGTGGGAAATGAAAAAATTGGAGGAAACAAGTTAGATGAAATGTCTAAATCAGATGCTATACGAGAATTCAAGCGTTTGTTTCTTGAGAAGACTGGGAACACATGGGACGCATGGGAAGAAAAGAAAAACTTTCAGAAGCAACCAGGCAGATTCTATCCATTGGACATTGTATTGCTCATTTTCTATTCCCTTTGCTCATGATTTTTCTTACATTTTTATAGATTAAGCCCTTTATTTTGAGTTTTAGATTTTATGTCTTCCTGATTGGTAGGTGTTTTGTTTTTAGGATTATGGGGTTAATAAAGATGTGTCTAGGAAGAAAGAGCCTGATTACACAAGTAGTCAACTTGCATCGCAGCTGGTGGAATTAATGAAGATGCTCTTCAACGTGGAGACATACAGGTAAAAAGAATATACCATTTGATGAAATACTTTATTGTTAATTTTTTTATAGAATGGATAGATGAGCGGAATTGTTTGCAGGGCTGCAATGATGGAATTTGAGATAAATTTGTCAGAAATGCCTCTAGGAAAACTAAGCAAAAGTAACATCCAAAAAGGTGCGTTTAACTAACTTATCGTGTGTTGTTCTGAAATGACCTGGGTAGACAATCTGTTTGACAGTTATTTTTGCTTGATGAGCTAAATTGCCAAGTAATTTTGAGATAACTTCTAATGTTATTTTCGTTGTCTTCAGGTTTCGAGGCTTTAACACAGATACAAAATTTGATAAATAGCACAACTCATGCTCCTTCTGTCAAAGAGAGTCTGCTCGTTGATGCTAGCAACAGATTTTTCACAGTTATACCTTCTATCTATCCGCATGTGATTAAGGATGAGGATGACTTTAAGTTGAAGGTACATTACTTTACCACTCCCAATATTTGTTTGACTTGACAATCTGAAATAATGTTGTTACTGGGAGTTTTTGTAATGACAAATATGTATATTGCACGTGCTTATGTTTTCCTTCATTCTGAATTGAACTTTAGAATGCAGTTTCAGTCATCTAGGAAGAATTCTTAATTAACATGCAAATTCGACCATCTTTCAATCCTCTGAGAATACTTCAGTCTCCAATTTTTAAGCAGTCCTGTTTCTCTCTGCCATCCATGTTTGGTCCTAAACCATAAACTCATATGTTCTTCTGCTGTGCAATAATCTGTTTACATTGTTCTGCTAGGTGCAAATGCTGGAAGCACTCCAGGACATTGAAATAGCTTCAAGAGTAGTTGGTTTTGACATTGATAATGATGAATCAATTGATGAGAAGTACAAGAAGCTACATTGCCATGTTTCACCTCTTCCTCATGATAGTGAAGACTATCGACTGATTGAGAAATATATTCAGACTACACATGCTCCTACTCATACGGTGGTTTCCTTTCCATATTTCTACCTTTTTTATTGACTCTTTTATCCTGTTTCCATTTTTGTATCTTCTTCATCTTTCCTTGAATGAATATTATTCAATGGAGATTCTTCTCTGCTTTGGCTTATTTCTATCTCTCATTCTTTCTCAGGAATGGGCTCTTGAGCTGGAGGAAGTTTTTTCTCTTGAAAGGGAAGGTGAATTTGACAAGTATGCTCCATATCGAGCAAAACTGAAGAACAAAATGCTTCTCTGGCACGGTGAGTTATAATGGCCACTAACATGTACAATTTGAAACCTCTTAAGCTTATGATGTTATGAATCACAAAACCACTGGAATTTTCTTATATATTGAAATATCATTCACTGAATTACAGAGTTATGAAAAGCAGTCTGGTATAAAATCATATTGACTACTGGACATAAATTTTCTGTTTCCTACAGGTTCTCGGTTGACCAACTTTGTAGGTATCCTAAGCCAAGGATTACGAATTGCTCCTCCTGAAGCCCCAGCAACAGGCTACATGGTTTCTACTCCATCATATTTCTGTGAAGTTCTACTTAGGAAGTTTAACCCAATTATTTGCTCATTCATAGGGTCTAACCAATAAAAGTTTCTCTTTAATGTGTAGTTTGGTAAGGGAATATACTTTGCTGACCTGGTCAGTAAAAGTGCTCAATACTGTTTCACTGATAAGAAAAATCCCGTGGGACTGATGCTTCTTAGTGAAGTTGCCTTAGGCGAGGTTTACGAGCTAAGAAAAGCAAAGGTGACCATTTTAATTTTTGTAGCTTTTGTACTGTTGATAACTATTCACATGCATTATGTCCAGATCTATATTCACATATTTATACACAGGTTTTAACATTCTTGATATTAAAGTTTTAGCTCTTGAGTAAATTCACGATTTTTTTTACCTTGTATTCAGTATATAGATAAGCTTCCTGAAGGGAAGCACTCTACTAAAGGCCTCGGCAAAAAAGTGCCTCTAGAATCAGAATATGTGAAGTGGAGAGATGAAGTTGTTGTACCATGTGGAAAACCAGTGGCATCAAATGTCAAGGCATCAGAGCTTATGTATAATGAATATATTGTCTATGACACAGCTCAAGTACGTACTTTCGTCTCCTATTTCCATGTTATTTATTTATTAATTTTTTTACTAACGTAGGGAAACCTTTCTCGAACTGTCTTTATTTGTTATTAAAGATATATGCTAATTTCTTTTAATTTAAGCAAGAATACTAAGATACATTCAATATAAAGTCAATTTATTTAGATGGTGTTTTAACGTGCATATCATGATACAATTGAAACTTAGCCTCCGTTTGACAAAATTTATGAATCATTTATAAATAGTGAAACTTCATTTTCAACCCTGCATTCTAATGGACCTACAAGTACTACCTAATTATCCACAATTTGTTTTTGTCTATTTATAGAAATTAAACCATTTGTAAATTCTTCCCAAACGGAGGCTAATGCTCTAAAAATTTCTAGACATGAACCGTTTTTATTTTTTTAATGAAACTTTCTCCCCCTCTTGATTTAATTGTCTTCTTTGACATTATGCAATCGAAGAGTTGAATATGAAATGAGACCAAGTTGGAAAGACCAAAGTTGAAAACAGAATCTTTTCTTCTCTGGCAACAAATCTTTTACGATTTCTAGTAGGATTTCATGGCAGATATGGACATTATTTATGAGGGCAGTCTTTATACATAATATTCTCCATTCCCATGGTTGTCATTGCTTTGACCAGATTTAGCCTCTGTTTGATGGTCATTATTTTTAAAAAAACGAAGTTTTGAATAGTGGTTTTTTTTGGAGAATGTGTAGTTAAAAAGTAGGGAAAAGTAGCATATTATTTTCACAAAGAACTGGAACTGGGATCATTTACTTTGAACTTTTGGATTTCTCTATCTGGTGTCCAAATTAATTAAAGATGTACGATAAGATTGTGCTGGAGAAAGTTAAAGTATGAAGATCTTGTCCCAAATCAATGAATCTTCAATTGAATATATTTTTTCAAAACTTAGTTTAGAAATGCTTACTTGATTTGGCGACTGACTGATGTTATTATGCAGGTTAAGATGCAGTTCTTATTGAAGGTGAGGTTCCATCACAAGAGGTGAGGCATTGCTCTCAAGCAGATTCTATTGATGCACAATTATGTAAGGAATGGTATGTATCGTTTTGTGCTTGGGGCTCAATCTCAATCATCATTGTGGTCGAAATCTTGGATATGGTTAGATCTTATTTTGGGGTTTTTCGTAGGTCTAACTTTTGTTTCTGGGATTGTAATCCGTTTTCTAAGTAATGGGACGATACTTTTCATGTAAATGACTCTTGTGTGGATTATGAACAGGTTTTCTGTGTGTGTGTGTGTTTTTTTTTTCAAATTTTCATGGCTAGATCCCTTGTGTATTCTCGGTCCACTTCAAGTAACTATTCGTTGTGCATACCTAGTTCACATGTTCCTATCGAGCAAATTATCCGTGCTAGCAGCATTATATGTGTGCATTTAAGATGCATTTAGAAACATCAAAAGTTAGTGATAATGTTAGTAGGCTGAGTAAATGAGAGATTGTGGTTAGTTACTTGGAGGTGTGAAGAAAGGATATAAAAAGAGTAACGTGTGAATAAGCTGAAAAGTGCCATTTTCCTTGGTTAAGCTGACGAACCTATACTTGCTCCTTTTAACTTCATTGTGATGTAATGCTGCATTTGATCTTTAGACACGTGGCTGGTTTTTGAATAATGCCCTGTTTGGTGCCTATCATTTAAAAAAAAAAAAGTTAGTTTTGAATAGTATTTTTAGGAGAATATGTGGTTAAAAATTAGGAAAAGATTTTGGATTTACGTGCAGATTATGTTATTATGTGAATATGCAGTTGAAAATGACCTTATGGTCCGTGATAGCCAAATGTGAAAATGAGTTTCAATTCTATGTTAGTTGGAAAATAAGAACCCACCAAATTCATAAGAATTCGTTTTTCATGAAAACAAAGAAAATGTAGTTTAAAATGGTTGTACCTTAGAATTCGGTTTCTATTTTCACGTTACAATCAAACGATTAATGTGGAATTCATTTTCGTCGGATGTGATAGTTTTTATGAAAAATGTGGCAATCTAATAGGGCCTTATTGTAAAAAGAATTTTAAAACGATAAGCACCAAACATGGGCTAAGAAAAGTTCTCATCGATATCGAGCGCCCCTTTTTGAACTTGCTATGGACACTGCACGTTGCCCGTTGATGTTGCATCTGGATTGGGATGTACCTAAATTTGTTTTGCATTTGCTTCACATCTTTGTTTTATGTTTCAAATAGAAATTTACTTTTAAATTTCATAGGATAAATGTAATGTAACTTTTTACACGAGGCAGTCCCACCCAAGTCAATAAGTTGATAACTTTTCTACTTATTTAAGCTAATAAAAAATGAAGAAAAGGGGACCAAAAAACACTGATTTCTTGACCATTTGGTGACCCAAATTCCAATTAAATTAACTTATAATCCCAAAGCAAAAGTTGCAATTTTTTCTTCCAACTAAGCTTCCAAGTCAAAAGGGTCATAAGTGACCCTTTAATGTGTCTTTTGTTTTGTTTCTTTATGCAAATAATCCAATGAATGGCGTAGTCAAGACCAAATCACTTTCTACTAATTATTAATTAATTAATTAATAATTGATTTGTTAATTTAAGAAGCTTCACCAATACGTGTAAATTTTCAAATAATTAGCAGCAGTTCCAAGGTGCGGCGTTCGGCGCAAAAATTATTTTTTAAATTGACTGAAACAAACTCATTTTCAATAAAGGACAAATTTTATGTATATTATTTCATTGAGAGGCTTATCTCATTCTTTAATTCACCCTTCAATATCACCCATGTGACATGGTCTAGCATGATATACCCAAAAGTAGTAGCATGCTTTAAACTCGAGTTTTTTAAATTCAATAAATTTGAGATCAATTATTTGAATATTTCGATTTTTGTTGGATTAGCCATCTGTTTGTTGGAACTTATTTCCCCATTAGTAGAAAAATTAGGCCCGTTTTTCTCAAACTTGATGGATCCCACTAGACACAAATGGTCAACAATTGTAGGCTTAAATACTGTTCCAACGGCTCTGTTTCTTCTATTAAGTTGGAACAAACAGACTCTTAGTCTCGAAAACTTTATAACAATTATGACAAGTTATGTAGCGTAGGGTATGTACCATCACTTTGTCAAAGTCCAAGAATCCTACCCAAGTTCAATCTCATTTCAAACATGTTCCTACATTATATGCCCACGCAACGAAAATGCTTCCGCATCATCGACTTCAACACGTGACATCCAACTCTAATACCAATTGATAAGGATACTGCAACAACTTTGTTTAAAGCTATAGTTCATACCAGTGGACAGTGGTGTATCTATCCTATATCACCCAAAATCAAGTTTGAGAATCCACCAAAAACCATTTTAGTTAGAATTCACCGTATTTTAAATATGCTCCTGCATTAATATGTTAATTCGGTCTTACCACGTTTCCTTCTAATCGAAAATTGTGTCTCCTCTGAATGCTACTTAAAGAATAATGTCGTAAAATTTGACAAAGTTTTGTAGTGACGGTCAACGTATTGCCATCCTTCTTTTTCTACGTGGTGATGATTTCAAATTAATTAAAATATTTTATTATTGTTGACATTGAAAATTAGATAAACAACTTTCAATCCAAGTTAAAGGAAAAACACGGATTTGATTAATGTATCATCAAATGATTACAAATGGTAATACAATAGTTCTCTTTTTCTTGTCAAAGAAAGATATTTGAAATATGAGAAATATAAGAGAGTTTATAATGAGTTTAACCGTATTCCCCCCTCCCCCCCCTTTCCGCTTTGCCATTTTCTCCTTTTATAGGAGAAAATATGCATGTATACTGCACTTCTTGTCTTGTCAACTGCAAATCCGAGCTCAAGAAGTACACTTGTTGGTGCAATTAGATTAGTTGTTGAGATCATTTCGCTGATTGGTGGTTCATATATTCTGTCAGTGATCTTCAATTATTATACTCCCTTTAACCTTGAAGAACTACACAGGCTTCCTGTGCAAGCCAAACTATTGTCGAGCTGACCTTGTCTAATCGAGCTCACATTAATATATGCTTATCACGTACAAACATCCGAACTAATCCACCTCGGAGATCGAAGGTCAACAATTATTAAAGTAATTATCAATATTATAACAAAGAAAATGCTAGTCTAAAGTTCTGGAACCATTAAAGATTCACAACCACATTGCATAACCCATTTATAAATGTTTCCTTAGTACCGTACACATATACCTTCCATGTCCCTTCTTCATACCCTTTATAAGAACAAGAAGCCCCACTTCACCCCCTACTCCATATTCATTTCTCTTCTTATCTGCACCATTTCCTAGTGTGCCCGTGTGCTTATATTGTTTTAAAACTTCTGTATCTCTCTCTATATATTCTTCTGTCATACTTATATGGCAACTGGTACTGGCTCTCCTTGTGGTGCATGCAAGTTTCTCCGTCGCAAGTGCGCGGCCAATTGCATATTTGCCCCTTATTTTTGCTCCGAGCAAGGCCCGGCAAGATTTGCAGCCATTCACAAGGTGTTTGGTGCCAGTAACGTGTCGAAATTGCTGCTGCACATTCCTGTGGCTGATAGATGTGAGGCAGTTGTTACTATTGCTTATGAAGCTCAAGCCAGAATTCAAGATCCGGTTTATGGCTGTGTATCACACATTTTTGCCTTGCAACAACAGGTAATTCATTTCCAATCATCATCGTTTGTTCGTGGAAGTGTGAAAATCTAGATGGATCAAAACAAGCCCCCTCATGTGCAGGCCGAACTCATTTTTTCAAGCAAAAACTCGAAAACTTAAAAGACTTTTTTCCTTGAAATTCTGGTAGGTGGCATATTTGCAAGCTCAACTGATGCAAGTGAAGGCTCAACTGGCACAAAACCTGGTTGAGTCAAGGAATCAAGAAAATCATTGGCCAAGCTGCAACATTAATGGTGGAATGGCATCATCATTTCCAACTTTTCAAACAAATTACATGAATTCTTGTTCGATCTCACCTCAGAGCTCACTTGACTCGATTGATCACCGTCACGGAAATATCGGCACGCAGGATTTTCAAAGCAGCAGAGATGAAGTCTCATTCCAACCGTATTTTAGCAAGAAAGGAGCTTCACAGAGTGACTTGAGTGAGCTTCAAGCACTGGCTATCAGAATGATGAAACACTGATCATTTCTTGTTTTACTTTGATGTTTAACACTACAAATCTTTTCCTCAATGACTGTATATATGGAGACTATGACTAGGTTGCTATAGTATAACATGTTTTGAAGCCTAAAATAAGCATCTTCTCTCTTAATTCAGATTACAATTCATCTTATCAGCTGAGAATTTAGGTACAAATCTCTCTCTCTCTCGATTGGTGTAGTATTTACTATTTATTAGTAATAAAACAATGAAAAATGGGGCGACCCCACTTGACATTTTGGAGTGGAAGCCTTGGGTTGGGAGTTGAGTTGAATTTGTCATCCATGGGCATTATTCAAGTTAATAATTAATTAAGAGTTGGTATCATACAAATTTAATAAATCATTTTTTTACATACATTATTGAGCCCGTTTGGTGGGATTAAATTCTAAGTGCATGTTTGATTCTCATTATTGTAGAATGAGAATGAAAAATATAGTCGTTATTAGGCTTCATACAAGATATAGAAATGCAAAATTGATGACTTGATGTGATGGAAAACAGTCATATTTTTCATGTTTATGGATGAAAAATGAGAAACAAACGGGGGCTAAATTTTAATTTAACTTAAAATTAACAATTAATTTTAGTTATAAATTTTATGGGATCTACAATTTTTCAACTACACATCATCAACTTTTATAAAAAATCTATTAAAATTTGATTTTCATCCCCACCGAACGGGATTGGAGTTTGAACCTTAATGTAAAAGAAAAGAATTCTAATTAATATCCAAAAGCCATGTCGTAACAAAATTTAGTCATAGAAATAATTCTTATTAGCTTTAATACGGAAGACTTGAATTCATATGGTTATTATATTAGATTGCATGCAATTGAATAAAATTAAGCATGAGTATTATATTTGGTCCTAATCGAGTTCAATCTAAAGGATCAAACACGAAGATTAGTTATGCAATTATTAATATTAGTTTTTTTAGGTTACAAAATTAGAAAGATGTTTTCGAGTCCAATAGGTAGATTTTTCTAGACACACGTGATGTAGGTATCCTAGCAATATTTTTGCCTAGGAATGCAATATTCTTGAAACCTTTAATTGTGTTTTAAGTTAGGAACCAAAATTTGAAAATTGGATGATTTTGAAAAAGGTTAATACTATCATTGTTGTTGGGATGAATTATACGGTGTATGTTCTACAAATTAGATTTACCAAATGGCATATTATATGATTAATTTATACAATTTTAACATTATGATTAATGAAACTTTGTACCCAAATAAATGGACCAAATGTTACTTGATTGAGCAAAATTTTGATGTGCGAAGGTAATAGCTTTTGTGTTTATGCTCAGATTCTCTGATACCAATTGTTGGGAATTCAAGGATCACGTATTGTTCGATACCACTTGATATGAAACCAAACACCAGATTGATGTATTGAAGTTATATGACAAAATATAAAATATATGATCGCAAGCAAAAGACTAAATGAAGATAAGAAAATATGGTAGATAAATTAAGAGATTTTATTGCACCACAAATAATGAAGATGAAGAAATATTACAATGATCTTAAAAACTAGTAATCACTTTTCTCATACTATTGCCACGTCAAAATTGTATAGAAGAGCCAAGTATATATAGACAACTATGTATGGCGACGTCCAAACCTAATAAATGAGTTGTAGTTGAAGTAGAATGTCAAAAACGTGTTAAAACGCGAAAAGGGCTTAGGCCGGATAACCCTGTCGCTCGAGCACCAGGCAAGCGACCAAGTATTGGGAGAAAACCTGCAGGTGTTGCTTAAGTTGTCAGCTAGCGGTAGGCTAGCGAAAATGCGGCTTTTTTTTTTTCCGGTTCATAATTTCAATATTTTCAAGTCCAATACAAATTTTAACTCTCAATAGGGCTTCCAAATAGAATTTCAATTTGAATAAGATTCCAATAACATTCCAAACTGAACTATTCTTGACGTGTACTTCAATTAGAATTCTTCAATTATTTCAACAAGAAATTTAGATTACACCCAAATTCTAACAATAACTTATAAAGATTTACCATTATAAATACAAACAATTAAATTAAGTATGAAAAAACGAGACCGAGTCCTAAATCAGGTGGTAACAACGGAGCCTTACGAAGTCGCTGACCTAAACTCAAGTCTTATTTGTAAGGAATGGTGAAATTAAAAAGGGGAAATTATTGAAAATAGCCAGAACTCAACCATACCCCTTTTAAAATACCCTTTAACTATTCAAAGGTAGTAAACTACCAAAAATACCCTCAAATATAGAATTTATATCTAAAGTCATCATACTATAGAGAAAATAACTTTTAGATCCTAGAAGATTTATTTTAATCCTAAAATCATAATATTTTTTCAAACTAAATTAACTATGACTAATAATAATTATAAAATGAAAAGACCTATAACTAAAAGAGGTCCATATAAAATTAAAACAATTGTAAAAAATAAAAAAGAAATTATATTTAAAATGAAATTGATAAGATAGAATATCAAGAACAATTGCATGCATCTCAAGAAATATTAAAATGTTTCAAAGAAAACCTAATAGAAAATTTTGCTAAAGGAATTGTAAGAGCTATAATTATAAAAGATATACATGATATTGTAGATAAATTAGGAAAAATAATAAAAAATATTTCAAAATATAATATACCTTTTGAACCAAGTATATATATGATAATAGATCTTGATATTTTAAATTCTCAAATGTTATTAAATTTTGAAGAATTACTAAAAAAACTTATAAATGAGAAAACCAATCAAAAATAGACTACCAGAATATTATAAAAAATTAATGTTTAATATAACTTTAAAATTCTATATATCTATAACTAATAATAGACTAACCCTCATTAAATTAAAAGAATATTTAGAATATACAACG
>CAIGRF010247789.1:38106-68362 GCA_903798235.1 Fraxinus ornus
TCCAAACACCTTCTGCCGAAGTAGAATCCAACTGTCGGTCTCATTTAGAAATTGCATATGATGGGGAGAGCTATAGGAGTCAGCCAAACTCAACAGCCGTGTTGTAAACATGATCCGGCTTCCAAGCCCATCGTCTGGAAATATCCTTCTCAAAGAATCCCAAGCCTCCGTAGTCCAAACATCATCGATCACAACAAGATACCTCATACCTTTTAAACTTTTATATAGTTTATCTTTTAATTTTCCAGTATCATTCTCTTGACGCATTTCAGCACTGAGTTGTTCCATGGAATCCAGAAGATGAAGCAAGACTTCTCGCTCACTATATACTTGAGAAATTGATGCCCAGGCTCGAGTGTGAAAATGATGTTCAATAAGTGGATGATTGTAAACATTTAAAGCAAGTGTGGTCTTGCCAATGCCTGCCATGCCTATAACTGGGATTATTTGAAGAGCATCTGGATATCCAGTAAGTCGATCCATTATTTCCGTCAGATCTTTACCAAACCCAACCATATCATTCCTGCCGATTGGAGGAAGTCTTGATGGACCGGTTGGCAAAGTAGTCCTCTCGCTCTGGTGCAGATCTGATGAGCCCCACAATTTCTTAAGCTTAGCGGCCATCGTCTTAATGGAATTAATTTCATCTGCTACCATCTCAAAGTTTACACAAAAAGTTTGGTCTCTCATTTGTCTTTCTTGAGAACCTTCCTGACCAAAATTCTTCGATATATGTGATTCCATAATATCTTCAGCTTTGTACGCTGCATCTCGAATCTCCGTTTCCAAACATTGTACTTCCTCGCTCCTTCTCTGCAAAGAATCATCCAGAAAATCTAGTAAGAAATCCAACTTTTCCTGGAGAGATTTAACTTGTTCATCCTGAAGAGGAGTTTGATGTTGTTGTGGATGAGGATTTGATATCTGCTCCAGAATCTGACTGAGAGATAATACAGCAGCATAAGCCATCTTTGAATTCTTCACAGAATCTGATCGAGAGATAATAACATTAAATTGCAGCCTTAAACAAGTGGTGGTTCTGGGAGGTGGAGGTGGAGGAACTGAGTGGAGGGAAGGGATGAAGAAGAGTACAGAGAGAAAAAAGAAAGGGATGGGTGTTTGAGTATGTGCGCGCAAGTATTATTAAGCAATCGTACAAGCTTTTTTTTTTTTATAAAGTTTCCAAGAAAATACTCCATTTTTTTTTTTTTTTTCTTTGAGTCTAACAAAGTTGAACAACCACATTATTATAACAAAACTAGTTCAATCATACCAGACAATTTTTCTCCTTCCACGAAAAAATTCATCAACTTGTATTCAAGAAAATTTTTCATTATCCAAAACTTATTTTTTTTCCCCAAACTCATTATCAATCGCACAATCTCTCAAAACTTTTAATCACATATTCTCCAAAAATTCTCAATTACAAAACCGATTTTAACAAAATTAAAACGGTGTTTGTCATCCATTAATTTTTTTTAAAATTTTTATCTTCCTTAATTATAATCACACATTCTTCCATCAATCACTATTTCAAATCTTACAATTTCCTAAAAATGGGAATAGTTTAAAATATCAAAGGGGAAATTGCATTCACATCCTCAACATACATTTCTGATGGGCCATCATAGTTCTCAGTTGACGAAATCCATTTAATTAACAACTAATTTCCATATTCCCACTTATCTTGCCAAACTGTTAAATATCATTGCAATCCTGACATTCTTTAATATCATTTCGACATTTTACTGCAAAAATCACTATTTTTGTTAGATATCGTTTATTTGACTATTAAAAAGCTAATATTTTGATAAAAAAAAGACTACAATACTTCTAACTTTATTTAAAATAATACAAAAAAAAAAAAACTAAGAAAGGGAAAAAATAGAAAAAAGATTTCACAGCCAAAAAAAAAGACTTCATGGTGCTTTTTTTTGGTATTTTTGTTTTTTTGGTATTTTTGTTTTTAATTTGGTATTGGTATTGTGTTTTTTTTTTTCTGACAATTAAAAATAAGGATGCTGTAGTCTTTTTAACAAAAATATTGACCTTTTAGCAGTCAAATAAACTATTGAACGAAAAAAGTCATTTCACACAAAAGGTTGAAACAAGGTTAAGAATGTTAGGATTGATAAGATAAGTACCAATCCATCGAGGACCCCAAATGATAAGAGGTTATTGTGCAAAATAACCTTTAATTAATATATTAAAAGTAATTTTTCTTCCAAAAAGATGAATTACCTTCATTCTTTTAACACAAAATATGTATTGAAAACAAAAATGCCACACTCCAACTACCACCAGTTGTCGTTGATTTAGTTAAAAATTTCTTTGGAATTTGCTTTTTCCTTAAATTTTACTAATGAATTTAAAAATAATGTTTGAAAAATATGCACCTTGTCAATAGAATGGAACTTTAATGAATTCATCAACCATTTCACTATATTATTCAATATTTTACATATATAAGCCTCTGTTTGGTTTTGCTAAAAATCATATTTTTAGGAGATTTGGATAAAAACTAATGAATTGTGTGGTTCAGAAATTACTAAAAATTGCGAATATGATGATATGTGTGATTGAAAGTGAATTCGGAATAAAAATGATGAACAAACAATGGTTAATTTTTTCTTTAAGAGATGAGAGATGAAGTATTTGAGAAATGAGAAATGTTTTTTGAGCTTACAGAAGAGGAGTTGATATCTATTCTAGAATGTGATTGAGAGATATAAGCCATCTTAAATTTCTCCATAGCTGCAATAACACGAAATTATAGCCCACCTTAAGCAATCACACAAGCATTTTGTTAGGTTTCCAAAAAAAATACCTAAGCAATCACACCATATTATTATAACAAAAGTTGCATCATACCACTCAATTTTTCTAATGACAGCTTTTATGATAATTTCTTTCCTTCAAATAAAATACATCAACTTGTATTCAAGAATATACCTAATCAATCACATCAACCAACCATTTCAATCTGTCAATGTTGAATACCACATTATTATAACAAAAGTTGTTACATCATAACAGAAGTTTTCAAATGACATCTTTTAATATATGATAATTTCTCTCTTTCAAAGAAAATACATCAACTTGTATCCAAGAAAAACCAGTTTTTTTTAATGAGAAATCAAATTGAATAACCTAATTATCAGAGAGGAAACTGCAGCATTAGTTTAGATCTATACACTTGGCAGCCTTTAATATGTTATACAGAAAAAAGAAGGCTCATTTCCGTTGTTCGATTGACAGAGAGGTTTGCCCCGCCGGTTGCATATGAATGGAAAATCCAAACTCACATACTATCAGCTCGCCACGCCAAGATACATGTTAATTTATCCCAATAGCCGATCAATGAGTTTGGAAGAATTAAGAAATATCGTCACAGCATTATAATTGGAGATCAAAATAATAAAAATACACCATCACCATCACCATCACCATCACCATTGCCACCACCAGGGGCGGATCCAGCACCTGGCCAGCCCCCGCGGCCGCCCGTGCTGGATCCGCCAGAGCAATTTTTTTTTTTTTTGACAATTGATAAATTTTTAAGATTATATTACTGGAGTTCATTCTTTTTACCAAATATACTTTGTAGCTCAGTTGGTAAGAAGTCACTTTTATATCTTTTAGGTCCCAGGTTCGAAACCAATCCAAGCTATTTGTTTGAAAATTATTTTTAGTTCTACTATTTTTAATAAAATTAATGCAATAGGGAAGGAATTGGATGTGATTTGAACCCGAGACCTCGCACTAAGAAAGAGAACACCTAACCACTATGGCACTTCTTAATGTTGACACTACATTTAGCAAACAAATATATATTAGGTTAGACTTGATTTAATGCAATTGTAATTGTAAATATTCAAACCCATGATTTTTTCTTTGAATTATAAAAACTTGGTCACAATATCATTTGGTAAACACTATTTTTTTCTAGCAGAATTATGTATGTTTAATATATTTAATTAGTTAACTTACTTTAATTTATTGCTTTTTTTATTTTATTTCAATATTTATCTTTGACTAATTTATGAAGTAGAAAATTTTGTGAATTTTTGAATTAGGGAAATTGTGAATTAGTTAATTAGTAAATTTAGGGAATTGAAAATTTGTTAATTAGGGAATTTGTGAATTGAAAATTTTGGGAATTTGTTCTTGCGCAACAAAATGGGGGATGACTTGGTTGAATGACATTTTGGTAGTGTACATTAAGCAATACGTTTTTTTTTAAAAATTGATAATGAGACAATCTTGCAGTGCTTTCAAAATATGAGACCACATAGATTCCAATTATCTGAGCATACAGTTACGAAGTGAAGTTGTATTACTTATTTTTCTTTTGGGTTGTATTTGATTATATTTTCATATTATATCATTCCTACGTTTTAGTGTATTTATATATTAATCGAACAATTTTTAATATTATTTAAATAAAAATTAATAATCAATATCGTCATTCTCATCGTTGCGGTCAACAGTCAATGATCGTCGGCCGCCCGTGCTGAACTTCAGGGCTGGATTCGCCCCTGGCCACCACTACCGCCTCAACAAAATCAAGCACTATAAGGCCTGTTTGGCTAAGCTTATAATAACTAATTAAGAACTATAGGGCCTAATATCTGCTCCAGAGTTTGATTGAGAGATAATACAGCAGCACAAGCCATCTTTGATTTCTTCACAGTTGCAATAACACGATAATTGAAGCCCACGTTAAGTTATCACACAAGCATTTTGTTAAGTTCCTCATGAGTGTAATTAACTCATTAAACAAGTTCCTTTAAATCGTAATTTTTGGTTTATTCTTGAGCACTTTTGAGCGTTTGGATGCGTGTGTTCATATTGTTTTGTAGTTTTAAATACAATGAAGGAAATGACATATTTGGGAGCTTGAGGATGGAGCCATGGGTGATCAAAGAAATTAGATTTGAAGATGAGGTGAAACAAGAAAAAGATGAAAGCGGAATAATGGCAAACTTGAGCGTCGTGACTCAAAAAACAGGCAGAGAGCTGGGCACTGCGGCTCCAAGAGAGCGCCGTGACTCGAAAAAACTGGCAGCGAGCTGAGCACTGCGACGCCAGCTTGTCGCGCCTAGCCTTGGGTGAATTAGCAGCAGCCTAGGGCGCTGCGGCGTCGAGGCGCCAGTTCTGAGTGCCGCGGCGCCTCTACTCGAGAGAAAGAAAAAACTACCTTTAAATAATTTTTTGGCCCGGCCCACCTCAATCCGTGTTGACACCTTGGGAGGATATAAATACAAACAAAAAGACCTAAAAAAGGAGGAGAAGGACGTCTTAAAAGACAAAAGGAAGGAGAATCAATTCAGAGAAAAAAAAACAAGAGATTGGAGGAGAATTCAAGCATAAAAGAGTTTTTCTTATTCTTTTCTTCTCCATGTTCTTTGATTTAGAATTTAATATGTTGTTTTTAATTATAATGAACTAATTTATTTATCTAGGGTTTGATGTAGCCAAACTTGATATTATGATTTAATTTTATTATAGTTATTTATGTTTGATTTTCCACATATGTTTGATTGTGTCATGAAATTAATGCTTTCAATTACCTGATTATTAATTGAATGAATAGATGCTAGTCAATTCCGACACTCAAGAGATGAGAATTTAAGCATGATGATAGGATTGACACAACATATAGCTTTTGTAGGTTCCGAGAGAAAGTATAGGATCTATGAAACTTACTCTATAAAAGAATCATGAACTCGATAAATCTTTGATTTTAATTCGAAATAGAGATATTGGAATTGAAATTTAGGATTAATCTCTTTTCGGCACTCGAGAGAGGGGAGAGAAATATATTAGGATTCTTGTTTTCAAACATGGAAAAATTGACTAGAATAGCTAGATATAATTGAATCATGATTTATAGCGAGGTGAAATCATTCCATAGGCTTTCTCGCATTGATATTCTGCTATTAATTGTTTTCAATTCATTTGAATTATTAAACATTCATATTAGTTTAGGATAAAAACAATTGGAGTCGTCTAGATAAAGTAAAAACTAAAATAATTATAGCATTTGGTAGGATTTAAATTACAATATATGTGGGTTCGACACTTAACTCTGCTACTATCTTACAAAACTTGACACCATACGCGTGACAGTTACCAATAAAATATTAAGCAATCACGCCATATTATTATAACAAAGTTGTTGCATCATACCGCTCAATTTTTCTAATGACAGATTTTAGTATATGATCATTTGTCTCCTTCCAATAAAATACATCAACTTGTATTCAAGAATATACCTAAGAAATCACACCAACCAAAAATTTTGAGTCTGTCAAAGTTGAATAGCCACATTATCTCCAATATTTAAAAAAGAAGGATTGAGGAGAAAATTTTGAAAGACGATATTACCCTCATTGTTTTGTATAGTTCCCAATTGATCGTTCAATTATTATTAGAATTTAAATAATTTTATTACATACTATTCAGTATTATTGAATTTACAATCATTACTTTCATTTCCCTTTTATTTTAAAAATTGATCATTTTCAAAGCATAATAAGTTGATAAGTATTTTTATCTTCCATAATATATTTTAAGCATATTCAAAAGATTAAATAAAAGGATGAGATCTATTTATTTTTCAAGCTCTATCTCTACGTAATTCTACCTAATATAAAAAATTATACGTCATTAATTTGTCGAAAGTAGTGACACATTTATAATCTCTTGTTTTAGTTTGCCTAAATCCAAGTAAACATGTTTGATTTATTTTGATTTGATTCAATATGATTAGGTTTTGTATCATTAGAGATATGCATCTCTCTTCGAATAACTTTGTGAGAGCCTAAAGGAGATAATGATTAAAAAAAATCATAAAAATTATTGGTAAGAGCTTAAAACCAAAAGCTAATTTTAAATTTAGGCTCTACTAGGAGGGTTTGGATGTCCCTACATTTTTCATATAAATATTAGGCTCTTCTGTAAAATTTTGAGATATGAGAAAAAGAGATTACTAGAACATTAGGAATAATTGTTTATTTCTCCATTATAATTGGTGCAATAAAATCTCATAATTCATCTATCATGTTTTATTGACTTTTTTTTATTCTTTTGATTGAGATCATATATTCCATTATTGTGCCATATATTTTCAACATCTCAATGTAGCGATTGATTTCATATCAAGTGGTATTAAATGATACCTGATAGTATAGATATTTTGGGCATAATTAACAAAACAAGTGGTATGAGAGCACTGGGTTCAACAGTTTTCATCATTGCCCATAATGTATTCCAAAATACATTCGTCAATAAAAATGAGGCTCAAACAAGCTCTATGTTATCGTGCAATCGATGAGCTTATTGGGTCATGCCCAGTTTTTATCATTGCCCATAAAGTGGATTGGATTTTGACATCACAACCCAATACTATTTTTATATCCAACATCAACGAGGACGTCAATTTAACTGTTCAACATTCGTAAAACACATAATTTTAATTGAATAAATATAGTAGTAACAATTTGATATTTTGTATATCAAGTATGAATTTTTTCAAGTCGTATAAATGCAATTAATTAGCAATGCAATGTACAGTCATCAAATTGCTCGTACATTTGTACACAAGGTTTCTTTATTGCGGACCCTCATCCATACTCCATTGAGAAGGAAAAAAAAAAAAAAAACCTTGGATTTTAGTTGGTAAGGAAGGCCATTTTCCCCCCTTGTCCGACCTTGTGCGAAGGTTCCTATTAATTCTAGTGGAAGTTGTCAAAGTAATGAGCCTACTCTCTCTCTCTCTCTCTCTCTCTCTCTATTTTTTTCTTTTCTATCTTCTCTTGGATCGGCTTCAATTGGGTCATGTTGAGTCTACACATTTTTTTGCCTCCAACTTTCATATCTATTTTCAACACAATCCGACTATGGAAACAGGCTAACCCACAAGAAGAGATACCTGTTAGAGTATGGTTACTCGAATTATTTTGGCACAGCCCCAAAAAATCCAGGTGCCAAAATTATGACAACCCTATTGTATATATAATGTATGTTAGGGTTTCATTCTATTATTTGAAGTAGCCGTTCAAAACACGTCTTTCTTTTACTCATCTTTGATATAAAGAATTTTCTTCTTCTCTGTCCGTGATTTTCCGTCTAGAGTTTTCACGTAAATTTGTGTGTTCTTATTCTTGACTTTTTATTTGGTAACAATATATCCACCCCTAACTGTGGGCGTTGTCAATCTAAGCATCTTGGCTTCTTCTTACCCGTTCAATTGGAGAATCAGCTAATAAGAATAGTAGTGCAGCTAACTGAAATAAGTAATAGAAAATGCTAAAGTATGAGTCCTAGTTTTGATTTTTCATTTGACCATATAGCTAATTCCTTTAAATAGCTTACCTTTATAATAGATTCTCCCAAAATTATAATCTTGGCTTCGAAAAGGGTTGGAATTGGTCCGTTAGAATAAGGAAAAATTAAAATTTTTATTAACAAATTTAAGGGATCAGATCTTTAATAAAATTATTGTGTATTATAATTTTACTTTTGTTACATAGTTGTTCAAGAAATTATACCTATCGTGTCAAATTGAATAACCAAATTATCACAGCATTAGTTCAGATCCTATACGCTTGATAGCAAAAAGGTTCTCGTTCTTTTTCTATTAGCATTCACATCCTCAACTTACCATTTTTAATGCCCCAGAGTTCTTGGTTCGTTGAATTCGTTTAATTAAAAACTAATTTTTTGCAGTACCCCCTATCGTTTGACATTCCTGTGAAATTGGCAACTATTGTTGCAATTTTGACGTTCTTAACATTAATTCAACTTTTTATTGCAAAAATCACTATTTCTTTCCACTACCGTTTATCTGACTATGAAAAAGTTAAATTTTGAAGAAGAAACCACAACAATTCTAACTTTACCTAAAATAATACAAAATTGAACAAAAAACTAAGGAGAAAAAAGGAAGAAAAGAAAAGAAAAAAAGGCTTCATATTGTTTTTCNATGCACTAGCAAGTTAAAAATAATGAATTAAAATGAGTTTAATAAATTTGATACATGGACAGCACATCTATTAACCTCTCTCCGACAGGGGCGGAGCCAGGAGTTAATGGTATGGGGGGCAAAAATTTTCAACAGTGGGCTACTGGGCTTGAACAATGGGTATAACCAATTATTATTATTTTTAATTTTTTTAAAGAAGGTGAGCATGGACGAGGGTTGGCTACTACCTTCGCCACTGAATCGAACAAAGAACAACAAGATTAAAAAGAAAACAAACAAAAAGATGAAATTGGCAAAGGAAATAATATTTTATTAAGGACAATCAATAGAAAGAAAATACAATTCTGTAATATTTTGCCTTCTAAGGTCTAATAAACTGAATGAAGAGTCCACTATTTATAGGAGAACCATCCAAAATCCTAAAAGATAATAACTAGGTCAAAAATCGCATAAATTCGAAAAATAAGGAAAAAGATCTGTGTCTCGTCGCTCAAGCGAAGACTCAGCGACAAGCAGGCGATAGCTCCACTGTTAAAATGTTGCTCTTCTCGCTCGAGTGGGGGTCGAGTGCCCGTCCAGCACCGTCAATCCGTATTTTTTCCTTCTTGGACCCTATTTTGACATCTTCAAGTCTAATGCTCTAAAAAAGCCCTAGATCCAATTTTACTGGATTTGGGTCACAAAACCTAATAATCTCCACCTTGACGTAAATTCCAGTGCAACGAACGAAACTCCAAAATTTTTTCGCCTGGAAAATAAGTCCGACTGCAACAAAACACACTGAACTCTTCAAACTGAACCAAATCTCTCCAACACTCAAAAATATTCTTCTTCTTCCTACATATCCAAAACATAGATACAAATGAATCAAACCCCTCGAATTCCCAAAATTCATAATGAATTCAAAATTTACCAAACATGGTCGAAACACTCCCTGTAGCAAAATCTCTTCTAAATGCTTTAACTGAAGGCCCCTTGCTAGACTCGTCACATTCAACAACTCCAAAAGTATGCACAACCAGATTAACATCTACGTACCTATTTTTAATTGGTCTCTCCCTAGCCGTTGAATACAATAGAACTGCAGACTGTGGTGGCAAAACGAAATTACCCATATCTCCCAAACTCGACAAAGTAGTATTCTTCAAAATGGACCCAGAGTCACTTCCCAACTGTACTGTACCAAACTATATTTCCACCACGGTACCAAACCTATGCTGATGTTTCTTCAACAATTATGCCTGACCTTATAACAAGAACACCTTGTATAACTGAGACTTTCTCCGCCCTCCCAATACAACAAGAACACATTTCTGAACCTTCAAAACTCCAACTGCACCAGAGAACGTGTACCGTCTTGAATCCAAGTTACTTAGCCAGATGATGTTCTTCTTCAAATCTGGAATATGTCGAACCTGGCCAAGTGTTCCGATTATTCCATACACCAACTTCAGTCTGACTCTTCCAATACCAGTTACCCACAAGATTCATCGTTCCCATAACAACAGCACCTTGCATCACCGTTTCATGTGATTTAAACAAATCCTGATTGTAACTTATTTGAAATGCACAAGCTATATCCAAAATTCACTCTTCGTCGGGCTTGGATTCCACGTCAGAAATCGTCAAAAGATTTTCCTCACTTACAATGTTCTCTGCGATGTCTGCTTCACCTGAAGTCTCTAATTACCTTCCACGATTTGCAACTGAATTACCCTTACTTTGCAACTTCTCGCAATCCCTCTTAATGTGTCCTTTCTTTTTGTAGTAAGAGCAGACCATATTGTTGAAATCCACCCTCGACTTGCCCCTTCGTTGATCACTACAAACCACAAAAGCTCTATCATCTCTGGAACCAGCTCCAACCAGATGCTTCAGCTTCTTCTTTAAGAACGAGGCATCATATACTTCTTCAATGGTAAGTGTGTCACGACTGTACAGAATCATGTCCCGAAACAATGAAAACAAACAAGGCAGCAAGCACAACATGTCTCTAGATCAGCGACAATCTTCTTAAACACAGCCAGATGATCTTTGCCATGCGATGAGAATAAAGCTTTTGCTTCAGATGCAACCTGCTAGTCAGACTTTTAGTCATGCACAATTACTTCAGTCTCAACCACAATGCATCTATTGTCTTTTCCTTCAAAACGTCCTGAAAAATTATGTTAGATAGATGAAGATGAATCTACAAAAGTGCCTTGCGATCCTTCTGTTGCTTCTCCTCTGTTGCCCAAGTTGTGGGCATCTTATCAAATCTCAACAAAATATCATCCAAATCCATCTGCACCAATATAGCTCTCATCTTTACTTGTTACAAAGAAAATCTTGTATTGCGATCCAATAGCACAATGTCATACTTAATGGAAGTCATCGATCAAAAATCTCGAATGAATTAAATCCTTGCTCTGCGGAACAGCTAAACCTTAGCGCTAATATCACTTGTTAGGAATTTGAGGAGGTGATATGGCGTGATATAAAGTATAGATCGCATAAAGAATAAGAAGATTAAAAAGAAAACAAACAAGAAGATGAAATTGATAAAAGAAAGAATACTTTAGTAATGACAACCAATAGAGAGAAAATACAATTCTGCAATATTTTGCCTTCTAAGGTCTAATAAATTGAATGAAGAGTTCACTATTTATAGGAAAACCGTCCAAAATCCTAAAACATGGTAATTAGGTCAAAAATCGCGTAAAATTAAAAATTAAGGAAAAGATCCACAGTTCGTCGCTCAAGTTAGAGCCTGTTACTCGAGCGAATGCTCGGCGATAGGTCCATTGTTCCAATTTTACTCCTCTCGTTCAAGCAGGGGTCGAGAGTCCTTCTAGCGCTGTCAATCCATCTTTTTTCCTTCTTGGACTCTATTTTGACATTTTCAAGACCAATACTCCAAAACGTAAAGCCCTAAACCCAATTTGGACCAGATTTGGGTCACAAAACACAACAGAAGAAAAGAAAAGAAAAAAAGCTTCATATTATTTTTCTATTTTCCTTATTTTTATTATTATTAATTTTTTTATTTTTTTTTGTTTTGGTTTTAGTTTTGTGTTCTTTTTCTAGAATTAAACGATAATTTGTAATCTTTTTAAACAAAATATTAACTTTTTAAATGTAAAATAACTTGTGAAGAAAAATGTTGAAATATTTTTTTGTATCGATAGTTTGCTTTTTTACTTGTAAATAATTAGCCCAAAATCTTGAATTGCTTCCAACCTATAAATTGGGATTGAGAACGACTCTATTTTGACATAAAAAGAATTGTTTTTGGGTTGTTGAGGGGACTTCTGAGCATTTGAAGTAGAAGAAGGTTTTAACTGATTTTTTTGAAGGGTAAAATGGTAAGGGTTTTGCCAGGTTTTGAACCTAAGATTTGCTAGTCAGGGTGACTTGACTGACGTAAGAAGAGAAGGGAAAAGAGAGGACAAGATGGAGAGAATATCAATTTAGTTCCTATATCAATGTTATGAATTATGTCAATGTTATAAACTCAATTATAAGTAAGAAAATACTATAAAAATTACAAATCAAATTCTAATAATGCTTCCTAAAATATGCATAAAAAAAAACCCACATATAATATCTTTTCTAATACTCCATAATTTCTCCCTGACGAAGAGAACTCGACTCCTGCAAGATAGATTGCAACTCCTTAACTAAGGAGGGCAATTTTTCTTCTTGACCAAATAACAAAACCAATTATATGATGACAACTAAAATAGAATATCATCCCAAAAATCAGAGATGAGGAACAATCTTTCTTTTTGATCAAGTAGCGATAACGAACCATATTAAGCAACAACATGTGCAATTCATCACAAAAGTTACCATGAAATCCACATGAGTAGCACAATGCACTAGCTCGGTAGACTAACCTACAAAAACAAATGAGTGCAATACTATGGCTCAAATGTGTCCCAATAAGAAAACAATCCTGCTATATTGAAAATGAAATATAATTGAAATGTAAGGACCAGTTAAATAAATTAAATTCTAGTGAATGATCCAATTTTTTGGTTATATATTTTGAAAATTGCGCTAAAGAAACACTTAATAAGACATAAAAAATTACCATGAAAGTATATGTGCCTAATTTTTTTGTAAAATGTAAGCGCAAAAATTTCATGATGGAAAACAAATTATCGTTTAGACTCGGCATGAAAATCAACAAAATACGAGGTTAAAACAATATGATGATAATTGGTAGGTTGTTACCGAATGTCGATGGAAAAAAATATATCAACGAACAATGACCTTGTAACACATGTCAACGTAGGAGAGTATCATACCGTGGATGGAAAGTCATATTAAAGGCATTGTTAGATTCATACAAAAGATTAGGCAAGAACGATGGAATGAAATCAAGGACATGCGGCTAGTTAACCTAGGTGGAAACACAATAGATAATTCATCATCATCGCTGTCAAAATATTAATTTGACTTAACAATAGAAACCTCAATTTCTTCCTAAAGGTAACACAACTAGACTCAGAATGTGTTTGTCGGGACTTGGATGGTAGACCGAGCTTATGACAAGCTTGGCGAAGAAGGAATGATATGTTCCATAGGTTAGCATGTTGGTAAGTGTCATCTAAGGATTGAAATGCAAGAATATGACTAGGCAAAATTTTAAGATTCAAACCATCGATAAACCTAAATGCTGTGATGTGGGGAGCTTCATAAATATAACAAATATGTAATACCTCTTCGAAGAGGTCTAGATACGCACTAACAGTGAACGTACCTTGTCTATAGTTCAAAAAGTATTGATTTAACAATTGAGTTCGATAAAATACAAGGGCATTTTATTACTTAGGATTCATTCTCATCCCACAAGGTAACGGTACACTAACCTAGGTTATCAATGTAATGCACAAAGGACTTTCAATAACATCTAGTAGATCCAACAAGTGCCTATTAGCATGACAAAGACAATGAGAATCACTTAAGTTGTGAAAGTCTAAGAATTTTTCAAGAGAATCGAGTCAATCAAGAAATGAATCGGTTCCGTGAGACCATCAGATTTTAATAGGTGGATCAGTACGTCCTAGAAGGAGAATGTAGATCCCCATCAAAATTCTTGGACAAAGGATAATGGCGTGGATAATTTCTATGGGAAGATACGTGATCGTGATATTGACCAATGGACATAAAGTAGCTATAAGAACTGCTATATGAATTATACGTAGTGTTATAGGACTTTTTATTTTTTATTTTTTTTGGTTTTATGAGGTTTGACGCCACAAACACCTAAATAAACAATAGAGCTTTCAAAATGCAAAATTAATATACCTCTGGAGACTCAAATGAGCTGTTGGTTTTGCACAAAACTTTCCAATTCCAAATCTGCTTTATAGATTCTTACGTTAATATTAGATTGAGAATAAGCTTAACCAGTTAGATGAGATTACATCCAAGAAAATAAGGTATGACTTATGAATTAGATAATTCATTAAAACTAATTATAGTACGATATTGAAAATAAAATAAAAATATGCAATATTATATTGTTTTGGTGAGAGTTTAAATTAGATGAAGTAATGTTGAAAATTGAAAAATAAAATAAAAAATAGAGACAGGAACTAATCATCACTGTTTATACTTATGAAAGAATCAATTACATGTTTAAATCACTCAAGGATGGGAATTTCACGTGACGGTTAGGTAAGCTATTTGTCCCGTGTTGAGGACGGGAACATGGTCCAACTTGGCTGTCCCAATTGGTATTGCTATTATTAAATTAAATTAAATTAATACATTTATGTTATAAAATCAAAATATAATATATTTATGTTATAAAATCAAAATTATATTTTAACCAACGAATTCCTATTAAAAACGTACTAATAAGATAAAAAAGTCAAAAAAAAAAAAAAAAAAAGAAGAAAATCATGTATCCACTTCAGTGTCCATTCAATGGAAAGTTCATTTTTCAAATAATAATGACAAGTTGATCAATTGCCATCGTTTACAACTACTTAGCTCGTCAGTATTTTATTAGATGAGTTTCTTATTTTATGTGATACTCTCTATTAGAAGTTCATGTAAGGAAACTTGCTAAACAGTTAATTAAATTAGAAGAAGTAACAAACAAATTGCAGTGGACAGGAAATAAAATGGACGTCTTAGAGCCGGGACGTGCGTTCAACACAGTGTCCTTAAAGTATTATTCGCTCCCTCAATAAAGTAATTTGAGCGTTTGCTTCCCAGGATACAGCGGCGCGACAGCTGCGCAGTCGAACTGAAAGTGTGTGCCGGAACGGAATCACCAAATAACTGGAAGAAGACAGAAATTCGAACAGGAAGCAGAGAGATTTCGTGCAGTTGTTGTGGTATATCTGACCTGAAGAGATTGTCAGTATATATAGGCAAGGAGGAGCCTTTGCCTCTTAATGCAGTTATAACTCTTGCCATTACATTGCCATTTTAATTCTGACCTTTTGGAGTTACAAAATAAATGGAAAACCGTTTTCAGGTTATGTTTTAAATGGAAAAACGTAAAAGAAAAATTTCAAAATGTGGCTTGCACTTTGTGGCCAATTTTTGACTCATTCGGTCCGATATTCGTGCACGCAGGTCGCGCTCGCACACAAATTCAAGTTGTAAGCCATGGAGAAGTCTCTATGCAACAAATGGTTACACCTTACAAATTGTAAATCATATATAAATTGGTCCACAAACTCATTTCTATCTTATGTGGGATAACTATTTAAGTTTTCCCTCATTGCCACATTTCTTTTCCTTTTTTCCAATGTAGGATGTCACTATTTATAGTTTCCATATATTCCCACTTTTCCATTTCTAACCAATGTGGGATTGTAATCCCTTTTAAGACTCCTCTTCAAATCCCAACTACCAATCGATGTGGGATTAATTTCACATATACAACTAAAAATCTATTTGCCAATCAATATATTTTTCCAACAATCCCCTACGTGAATGGAAATTAATAGAGACACGGAATATTTGGTGACAAAGTTCCACAATTGAAACCTGCATAGGATAGATAGGTGTTACCCTTTGAACCTTCCCTTATGAAAATACATTTACTTTACTAGCTGATCAGTAGACGTGATGTCTTTGAACTGTTCTGCTTTTATTGTAAACGATTATGTACCTCACACAGGATTCTTCCTAACAAAATTTATGTTCTCATGGTTATGTTCGTTTGTGGCCATGGACATATGCCTGGTTCGGTGAGAATTATTAAGAATTGAGCCTCACAATTCCCTTCGAAGCGGCCCCACTTCTCTCTCACATAGGTGATTTCTTAATTAAGAGTAACTCGCATTACTCCGCTCGGATTTCCGACGCATAATAATCATTAAAAACCTATTGCTTATCCTCTTCCCACGGGCATTACTGTTAGGAGATAACCCCCACAGTGATACTATTAAGTATTTGCAGTTAGATTTTCTCATTGAATCTAAATCTTGGGATCTCCAGTCAGCTAGGTTGAGTTTCCATTACAATAACTTATTCTTTTAGAGGCTCAAGTCTCATTCCTCTTGATGACTTTGCAACTAACTCTCTATTTAACCCTTTGGTTAGCGGATCCGCAATGTTATCTTTAGACTTTACATAGTCAATAGAGATAACTCCAGTTGAGAGTAACTGTCTTATGGTATTATGTCTATGGCGTATGCGTTTAGGCTTACCATTGTACATGTTGCTTTGTGCCCTTCCAATCGCAGATTGACTTTCACAATGTATGCAAATTGTTGGCATAGGTTTTGACTATCTTGGAATATCCTCTAAGAAATTGCGTAGTCATTCAACCTCTTCACCACATTTATCCAGAGCTATAAACTCAGATTCTGTGGTAGATCTCGCAATAACTGTTTGTTTAGAGGATTTCCATGATATGGCTACACCTCCCAACGTAAACACAAATCTACTAGTAGACTTTGAGTCTTTAATATTAGATATCCAATTCGCATCAATATATCCTTCAATAACTACAGGATATCTGGTATAGTGCAGTCCATAATTATGAGTATATCTCAAGTATCTTAGTATTTTTACCATTCTTTTCCAGTGGTTAGACCCTAGATTACTAGTATATCTACTCAATCGGGATTTGAAATATCATCGCCTCTATTTTTCGATAGATGTTGATTTGTATCTATCGGTGTTCTAGCCACGTCAATATCATCATTATTGAATTTTTCCAAGATTTTGTCCACGTAATGTGACTGACTTAGAACGAGTCCATCTGATGTTCTTGAAATTTTAACTCCAAGAATTACATCAGCTAAACTCATATCCTTCATGTCTAATCTTGAATTCAACATATTTTTAGTAGATTTAATCATCTTATCGTTGCTACCAACAATGAGCATGTCGTCAACATAAAGACATAAAATGATATAACCATTTTCTGTGTCTTTGATGTAAACGCATTTGTCACATTTATTGATTTTAAATCCACTTTCCTTCATGGCATTGTTAAATTTTTCATGCCACTATTTTGGTGCTTGTTTTAAGCCATATAATGATTTTACCAATTTACACTCATTGTTTTCTTGTCCTGGTGAAGAAACCCCTCAGGTTGTTCCATGTAAATTTCTTCTTCTAAATCTCCATTTAGAATAGCAGTTTTGACATCCATTTGATGTACTTCGAGATTGTACAAAGATGCAATCGCTAATATCATTCGAATGGAAGTTATTCTCGTTACTGGAGAATAAGCGTCAAAGTAGTCAAGGCCTTCTCGTTGCCTATAACCTTTAATTACAAGTCTGGCCTTGTACTTATCAATAGTTCCATCTACTTTCATTTTCCTTTTGAAAATCCATTTGTAGCCTAGTGGTTTACTTCCCGAGTGAAGATCAACCAGCTCCCATGTATTGTTTTGCATAATGGAATCTATTTCACTTTTAATGACCTCTTTCCATTGAGGTCCTTTTGAAGAGTTTACAGCTTCTTTGAAAACTTTGAGGTTCAGTTTCTAGCATATAGGTTAGAAAATCAAGACCATAAGATTTTTCTGTCCTTTCTCGTTTGCTACTTCTTGGTTCAACCTCAACTTCCTTTTCTACTTCTTTGTCTTGACTATTCTCAATCATAGTCTCATATATCCATTTAGAAGAGCTTGCTTCTTCTTTGGACTTACATGGAAATACATG
Source organism: Fraxinus ornus (assembly GCA_903798235.1). Taxonomy (NCBI): domain Eukaryota; kingdom Viridiplantae; phylum Streptophyta; class Magnoliopsida; order Lamiales; family Oleaceae; genus Fraxinus; species Fraxinus ornus. Next base: position 56,227 of record CAIGRF010247789.1, read on the forward strand.
TTCAAAGAATGAAGCATTTCTTGATTCCATTATCGTGTTTGTATATATCAGAAATTTTAGAAACAAACACAAGAAATCGATAAGCACTACTGTTATGTGCATATCCGATAAATATGCAATCAACAGTTTTTGGTCCTATTTTCACCTTCTTTGGTGTAGGTACAGTCACTTTGACAAGACATCCCCACACTCGTAAGTATTTGTAGGAATGCTTCCTTCCTTTCAATAACTCGTAAGGGCTCTTTTCTTCTTTCTTTTGGGGTACCTTATTTAAAATGTAATTAGCTGATAACACAGCTTCCTCTCACATGTTCTGAGGTAACCCAGAACTTAATAGCATTACATTCATCATTTCCTTCAATGTTCTATTTTTTCGTTCAGCAACACTATTTTGTTGCGTTGAATAAGGTGTTGTTGTTTCATGTTTAATTCCATGTTGTGCACAAAATTCAGCAAATGGTGATTCATATTCACCACCTCTATCACTTCTCAACACTTTGATCTTCTTGTTAAGTTGATTTTAAATTTCATTTTTATAGAGAACAAATTTTTCTATACCTTCGTCTTTACTTTTAAGCAAATACACAAAACAATATTTTGTGCTGTCGTCAATAAAAGTAATAAAATATTTGTTGTCTCCCCTTGTTTATACAGATTTTAAATCACATACATCGGTGTGAATTAAATCAAAATGTTCAATTTTTCTTTCAACGGATTGAAATGATGACCTTGTCAATTTTGTCTCAACACAAGTTTCACACTTATGTTTATTATCAATTTGGAATGTAGGTATGCAATTTAAGTTAATTAGTCTACGCAAAGTATCGTAGTTAACATGTCCTAATCTACTATGCCACAAATTGGAAGACTCAAGTAAGTAAACGGGAGAGTTATTCATTTTATTAATTTTTTGCTTAATAGCCATTACATTGAGTTTAAAAAGCCCATCACTAACACAACCATTTCCTACAAATATTCTAGACTTAGACAAAATAACTTGGTCTGACTCAAACACCGTACGGAAACCATGCTTGTTCAACAACGAGCCAAAAACTAAATTCTTACGAATCTCTAGCACATAAAGCACGTTGTTTAGAGTCAGCTCATTCCTAGAAGTCATCTTTAGAACCACCTTTCAATGGCCCTTGATTTCGGAGGTTGCTGAATTTCCCATATACAGCTTCTCCCCATCCGCTGCTTCAAACCAACTAAACATCTCCTATCGGAGCAAACGTGTTGGGTGGTACCGATATCTATTCATCATTCTCTCGGATTTGAACCTAGCAGGTTTACTTCAGAAATGACGGCTGTAAGGTTGATGTCAGATACATCTTCAACCATATTTGCTTCTTTTTCCTTCTTCGGCAAACGGTACTCCGTAGATTTGTGACCAATCCGTCACAATTGAAGCATTTTCCTTGAAACTTCTTCTTGGAAATTCTACCTTTTGGCCCCAACTTGGGCCCTTTGCCACTAGATGGCCCAAACTTGTTTTTATTGGTCTAAGAGCTTTGGCCATGCTCCACAACATTGACTTTAGCCACAACTGGATTGAACCTTCTTTCAGAACTTTTGTTCCTCAACGTTCATTTCCTTTCGAAAGCTAACAATTAGTTCCTCAACATTCATTTCCTTTTGCTTGTGCTTTAAATAGTTTTTGAAATCCTTCCATGCAGGAGGTAGCTTTTCAATTATGCAAGCTACTTGGAAGGATTCACTCACAACCATTCCCTCGGAATGAATTTCATGCAAGATCACTTGCAATTCTTGTCCTTGACTGATTACAGATTTGTAGTCCACCATTTTGTATTCCAAAAAGCGGCCAACAAGAAACTTCTGGGCTCCGACATCCTCGATTTTGTACTTTTTGTCCAAAAACTCTCATAATTCCTTAGCCATTTTTATTGTGCAGTACACATTGTACAATGAATTAGCTAAACTGTTCATCAAATAATTCCGACATAAGAAATCAGAATGCTTCCAAGCATCCACTGTACTAATTGCTTGAATGTCTCCTTGACCCTCTTGGAGCACTGGAGCTTTTTCAGTCAAGAATCTCACAAGAATCAAGATCGTGAGATAAAACAGCATTTTTTGTTGCCACCTCTTGAAATTCGAACCATTGAACTTCTCCGACTTTTTCTCATGATTAACTGCGACTGTCACAGTTGGATCAGTAGCTAGACTTGGCATGAGAGCCACAGTCTTAGTTCCACTCGGGCCAACAGCTAGACTTGGCATATTAGCCACAGTCTGTGTTACTGGAGCCACCATTTGAGCCACATCAGAACTTGGCATAGCCACAGCTTGAGCCACAGGAGTCACAATTTCATTTTGCAGATCCCACAACATTATTGGTAGGTGTATTTTCCATTTCTGAAACACAACCAGAATATCAGTACCAAGAATATTGCTTTAAGATTGTAAGGAAACTTGTTAAACAGTTAACAAAATTAAAAGAACAAACAAATTACAGTGGACAGAAAATAAAATGGACATCTTGGAACCGGGGCCTGTGTTCAACACAGTGTCCTTAAAGCAATATTCACCTCCTCACCGAAGTAATTCGAGCACTTGCTTCCCAAGATACAGTGGCGCGAACTACAGCTGCACAGTCGAACTGAAAGTGTGTACCGGAACGAAATCACCAAGTGGCTGGAAGAAGACATGAATTCGAACAGGAAGCAGAGAGATTTCGTGCAGTTGTTGTGGTGTATCTAAACTGAAGAGATTGTTCAGTATATATAGGCAAGGAGGAGCATTTGCCTCTTAATGCAGCCATAACTCCTACTAATACACTACCATTTTAATTCTAACCTTTTGGAATTACAAAATAAATGCACAATCGTTTTCAATTTATATTTTAAATGGAAAAACGTAAAAGAAAAATTCCAAAATGTGGCTTGCACTTTGTGGCCAATTTTTGACTCATTCGGTCCGACATTCGTGCACGCAAGTCATGCCCGCACACAAGTTCAAGGTTCGAAGGCCAAGTCGGTCCAAGATTTGTACCCCCCCCCACTGGCGCGTAGGCCATGGAGGAGTCTCTATGCAACAAATTGTTAACCATATATAAATTGGTCCACAAACTCATTTCTATCCTATGTGGGATAACTATTTAAGTTTTCCCACATTGGCACATTTCTTTTCCTCTTTTCCAATATGGGTGACACTATTTATAGTCCCATATATTCTCACTTTTTCATTTCTAACCAATGTGAGATTGTAATCCCTTTTAAGGCTCCTCTTCAAATCCCAACTATCAATCAATGTGAGATTAATTTCACATACACAAGTGAAAATCTATTTGCCAATCAATATATTTTCCCAACAGTTCCACCACGTTATTTTAGGCTTCAAAAATAAATTGTTCCACTAATGTTTGTCTTGATTCACGTAAGCACCTAGGAAACCCCTCTTGATGAGAGCCTCTATTTCCCGCTTCAAGGCGAATCATTCTTCGTTCGTATGACCATTATCTTGATGAAAATCGCAGTACTTGCTTTTGTTACGGGCTTTGGGAGGAGTTCGCCATCTAGGAGGCCACTTCAACTCTTTAAGATCTTTGATTTCTATCAAAATGTTAGACCTCGCGGTATTCAAACGAGTGAATGAGGTTGGAGGTGGGTCTTGTCTTGGCTTGCTCCAAAGAGGATCCGAAAAATTGTTAGACTCGTGTAGCTTTTTTAAGTTCGAGCTTACTTGATGGCGGGGTATCTCTCCTTGGGAACATGGTCTCCTCCATGTTGATGTATTTCTCATCCCGTATAAGTAGGTCGATTATTGATTTTGGAGGGGTATTTGACAGAGACATCTTGAATGCCTCATATTTTACAGCATACATTAGAACAGATACTGCAGCTGTGATATGTAGGTCAGGGATAAGAAGCCTCTCCTTGTTAAACCTTGTCATGAAATTATGAAGTGTCTGTTGGGTCCTTGACGCATTTGCATGGACGATGAGGCTGTCTTCCTAATACTCTTGCTGCTTGCGAAAAAAGTGGAGAACTTATCAGCCAATTTTGAAAAAGAAGATATGGAGTTGGGCTCTAGTGTGGAGAACCAATCCCTAACTGCATTAGTGAGTGCCTGAGGAAAGGCCTTACACATTACGGATTTCGGGTGCAACCTGTAATTTTATGATGTCCGTGTATATGTTTTGATGGTTGATGGGCTCAATTATCCCATCATACTCTTTCACACGAGGGTATTTGAATCGATCCGGTAGGGGATATAACAAACCTTCGAGTGTGAAAGGCGTGTTAGGGGTGAATCATGTTACTGTCTGGGACTTCTGAAGCATTTCGACAGTAATTCTCCCTCGAATAATTCTCACAAGATCGCCAGAGTCCATTGTAACCAATCCCGAACCTAGGGGTGTGTGAGGTACACCCGAAGTTCCGGAATCCCCGTAGCTGGGGTTTGAAGCTCGAGTATCTGCCATATGGCCACTCTGCGGGGATGGTATTGGGGGTGTACTTCTATGATCTAGCGACTGAGTTAACGCAACCACTTGTAGGTGGTTCTCCTGATGATACCTCTTGGGGAATCGGGGGATTCTCGATAGGGGGCTGGCTAGGAACGGATGAGCTTGCTAAAAGATGTCATGAACGTGTATTAACCATGGCTTTTGGTAGCAGTTCCCACATACGGCACCAATGATGCTACCAAAAACTTGCACCTGAATGAACTCGAACTTCAAGGTTGAATTTTGCTTGATCCGATCTCCAATACCTGAAACAAAAGCGTCGAGGTGTGTTCTCGTCACCCCTCTAATGCTTAAGTCAAAAAACTGTGAAAGAGGATGTATGCTAGAATGTTATAAAAATGTAACAGAATATTGAGGCTAGGTTATGTATTTATAAATGTTGGTGGTGAAGTCCTAAATGATTCAACTTTATGCAATTCTTATCCTTGTTATCTAAGGTATTTGTGTTGTGTTAGAAGTGTACAATTTGAGTTAAAGTTAAATTAGTAATGAGCTAGGAGTTTGTATTTCAATAGGACTAGCATTCCTAGGAAACGTGCAATAAGGTCAGAGGGGATATGCGAGTTAGGGCTAATGACGGGACCGACCTCCAGCTAGCCTGAACTCAAAAATAACCCAATAATAGTGGACTAAGGTCGAGTCAATGACCTCGAGTTCGGGGTCTATAGTGGGCTGAGGTCGAGCTCGACCTTGGATCCAATGAGAGTGGGCTGAGATCGGGTCCAACAAGGTCGAGTGAATTAAGGTCAGGTCCAACAAGGTCGAGTGGGTTGAGGTCGAGTCCCACAAAGATCTATATTTATACACATCAAAATAAAATAAAATAAAAAATAGAGACATGACCTAATTATCACTGTTTATATTTATGAAAGAATAAATTACATGTTTAAATAACTGAAGGATGTAAATTTCACGTGACGGTGAGGTAATATTTGTCCCATGTTGAGGACGGGAACATGGTCCAACTCGGCTGTCCCAATTGGTATTGGTATTATTAAATTAAAATTTTTAAAATTTAATTAATATATTTATGTTATAAAATCAAAATTATATTTTAACCAACGCATTTATATTAAAAACGTACTAATAAGCTAAAAAAATGTCAAAAAAACAATTAGAAAATCATGTATCCACTTCACTGTCCATTCAATGGAAAGTTCATTTTTCAAATAATAATGGTAAGTTGATCAATTGCTATGTTTACAACTACTCAACTCATCAATATTTTATTAGATATGCTTTATCATTTTAGAATTTCTTATTTTATGTGATACTCTCCATTAGAAGTTCCACCACGTTATTTTAGGCTTCAAAAATAAATTGTATACACATTTTGGAGCTTCTCGAGTAATCAGCAATGGATCTCCCACAATATGTTGAAAAATTACGCTGATATTTATATTGATGGAGACTTGACTACAAATTTTCAAGAAGTCAAGCTGTAACTGAGCAATGTTCGGAATCTTGATAGATCAAATCATTTATAACTATATCAACTATCCATATGTACGTGCACTCCCTACTTTGCATGGATTCCAGTTTTCATATGTTTTTGTCGTGCACCATTTATGGTACAACAAGTTTAATTATTTAACGAAAGTCGATTCTGTCGATTTTTGTAACTATGAGAAACAATTGTCGATTTTTGTAACTATGAGAAACAAAAAAAATGTTTAAGTGTTGGAAAAAATGAGTATATGGCTGATGAGTTTTGAATGGGACCCGTTTGGTTATTTTGGAAAATAGAGATTGATTTGTGTTCTTCTCCGTGAGTACATCAAAATCATGTATTTAGTTGTCAAAATTCATGCTCGGATGAATGAGAAATTAAAACTCAAAGTGTGACAATTAAAAGGAATTTATGTTGGTTGAAAAACTAGAAATGTGTTTGTCCTATATAGGAAGTTGATGAAAATAAAAACTAGTTTAAATATGGTTGCACTTTGGAAATGCACTTTGGAAGGGTGTAATCATGTGTAGCATAGAGATTCTCTCAACGTACGCGCATAGGTGGTGCAAATCACGGGCCAAAATAGGTTTCGCACCTTGAACTTGTATGCAGAAGCGACATGCATACACAAATGTCGGACTGAAATGAGCAAAATTAGCCTCTTAGAAGTGTCCACATTATATTTTGTTTTATTCAACTAACTTTTTATTTTCTAAAATGGTTGAAACTCCTATGGTAATTGTCACTAAATGAATGGGCAAGTTACACTCTCAAGAGCCAAGTCTTTATATGTCTCATTTTTCCACTTTTCTGCACACATGAATCCATCTGAAAATATTGTTCAAGTTCTGTCTGCATACATTTTAATTTCTGTTTGAGTCTTAGTAGTGATATTGTTCAGATATTAAATCAGTTCACCGAAATAGTATCTGTAGTGCTTAGACTCTACTGATTTACCTTTGTATCCTGGGAAACAGACCCTCAAATTAAATATCAAGCACCTATGGTGAGGGAGAGAATCTGTTTTAAAGAAATTGTGATCACACAGACCTCGATTTTAAAATTAAATAGAATTATTTATTCTTTACTATTTAGATTGTTTGTTCTATGTCATTGTAATTTATATAACTTATTTTATTTCTTATGATTAGCAAGATTTGCTACATATTAGCTATTATTATGTAAAAATATTGTCTACACGGTAAATTGCATATCCGGTATATTAGTTGCATAGACGGTATGTTAGTTGCATATACGGTATGTTGGTTGCATATCTGATAAGTTGCATATATGATATGTTGGTTATATATCCGGTAAGTTGCATATTCGGTATGTGTTGTAAATTCGGTATTTAAAAAATCAGTATTTGTTCACGTTTATTTTTCTAACAAATTTAAAACAGATTCTTTATTATAGATAAGTTGTTTCTTTTGGTTTATTGAATTAATATTGGTTTATTGGAAACTAATATTTGTTTCATTTTCAGAAATGGCAACCGAATCAACCAATATGGATGTAACCCAAGTTGTGGCTAATGAAAATCAGGATGTGGGCTCTGCTATGGCTCAAGGGCCAAGTTTTGTTGTGGCTCAGACTGTGGTAAGTCATGTTGTGAATCAAACAACTGGTCGTACCGTTAATGTTCCGGTTAATCATAGAGAAAAATTAGAGAAATTCAATGGCTTGAATTTCAAGAAGTGACAGCAAAAAAATGCTATTTTATCTAACCACCTTGAATCTTGCGATATTCTTAATTGAAAATGCTCCAAAACTTGATGAAGGTGAGGGAGATTTTCAAGTAATCAATGAATTTGATGTTTGGAACTATTCGAGTTTTATGTGCCGAAACTACATTATGAACAGCTTAGCAGACACGCTATACAACGTGTATAGTACTATGAAAACTGTTAAGGAGCTATGGGAGTCTTTAGATCGAAAATATAATATTGAGGATGTCGTTACTAAAAAGTTCATTGTCGGCAGATTCTTAAATTATAAGATGGTGGACTCCAAAATAGAAATTAGTCAAGTGCAAGAACTCTAAGTAATTCTTCACGAAATTCATGCCTGAGGGATGATGTTGAGTGAAACTTTTCAAGTGACTACAATTATTGAAAAATTGCCCACCACGTGGAAAGATTTCAAGAACTAAAGCACAAACGAAATAAAATGAACGTCGAAGAACTAATTGTTAGACTTCGAATTGAAAAAGACAACAAGAGTTCCGAGAAAAAGTGGTTCAATCCTGGTGTTGCTAAAGCTAATGTTGTGGAACATGGTCAATGCAGTAAGACCTACAAAACTAAGTATGGGTCATCTGGTGGCAAATGGATCAAGCTAGGACCTAAAGGTGGAATTTCTAAAAGGAAGTTTCAAGAAAAATGCTTCAATTGTGACAAAATGGGTCACAAGTATTCAGAGTACAGATTCCTAAAGAATAAAAAAAGAAGCAAATGTGATTGACTACATGACACATGTTGTGTCGGAGATGAATCTCGCAGCAGCCATTTCTGAAGTGAATGGTTGGTTTAAACCAAAAAGAGTGGTGGATTGACACCGGAGCTACGAGACATGTGTGTACTGATAAAGAACTATTTACTGCTTTCCAAGTAGTTGAGAATGGAGAGAAGTTGTTTATGAAAAATTCAGCAACTTCTGAAATCAAGGGTCAAGGAAAGGTGGTTCTAAAAATGACTTCGGGAAAAGAGCTGACTCTTAACAATTTGTTATATGTACCAGAAATTCGTAAGAACCTTGTGTTCGAGTCGCTTTTGAATAAACACGGTTTCCGTATTATATTTGAGTCAGACAAAGTCATTTTGTCAAAAAGTAGAATGTTTGTCGGAAAAGGCTATGTTTCCAATGGTATGTTTAAACTGAATGTAATGGTTGTTAAACCAATAATGAATAAAGTGAACTCTTGTGCTTACTTGCTTAAGTCTTCCAATGTGTGATATGGTAGATTAGAACATGTTAACTATAATATTTTATATAGACTAGTTAACTTGAATTGTATACTTGTGTTCCATATTGATTTCAAACATAAGTGTGAAATTTGTATTGAGGCAAAATTAACAAGATCATCATTTAAGTCAATTAAACGGAATACAAACCAATTGATTTAATTCACAGTGATATATGTGATTTAAAGTTTATATAAACAAGAGGTGACAATAAGTACTTCATTACTTTTGTCGACGATAGCACAAAATATTATTATATGTATTTGCTAAAAGGTAAGAATGAAGCGACAGAAAAATTTATTATCTACAAGAATGAAGTTGAAAATCAACTTAACAAGCAAATTGAGGTGTTGAGAAGTGATAGATGTGGTGAGTATGAAGCACCGTTTGCTGAATTCTGTGCACAACACGGAATCATATATGAAACTAGCACACCGTATTCACTGCAACAAAATAGTGTTGTTGAAAGGAAAAATCGCACCTTAAAAGAAATGATGAATGCAATGCTAGTAAGTTCTAGGTTACCTAAGAATATATGGGAGGAAGTTGTGTTATCAGCAAATTATTTTTTAAATAAAGTGCCCTGAAAGAAATTGGAAAAAACCTCTTCTGAGTTATGGAAATGAAGAAAGTCTTCCTATAAATATTTACGAGTGTAGGGATGTCTTGCTAAAGTGGTTGTCCTAACACCAAAGAAGATGAAGATAGGCCCAAAAACTGCAGATTACATCTTCATTGGATATGCACAAAACAGTAGTGCTTATTGATTTTTTGTGTATGAATCTAAAATTCCAGATATACACAAAAACGCGATAATGGAATCGAGAAATGCTTCGTTCTTTGAACATGTATTTTTATACAGGTTCAAAGAAGAGGCAGCTCTTTTAAACGGAGATATGAGACTATAACTGAAAATAGTCAGGACCAAGAACTAAAAAATGAGGTTGAGGTTGAATCAAGACGTAGCAAAGGAAAATGATAGAAAATTTTGTGGTCTAGATTTTCTGACCTATATGCTAGAAAGTAGATCTCAAAGCTATCGAAAAATTGTAAACGCTTCAGAAGAACCTCAATGGAAAGAGGTGAAATAGATTCAATTTTGCAAAATCATACATGAGAGTTAGTGGATCTTCCTCCAGGAAGTAAACCATTAGGCTATAAATGGATTTTCAAACGGAAAATGAAAGCATATAGAACTATCGAAAAGTACAAAGCCAGATTAGTGATAAAAGGTTACAGACAATGGGAAGACCTTGATTACTTTGATACATATTCTCAAGTAACAAAAATAACATCTATTATGATGATATTCCTGATTGCTGCTTTACGAAATCTAAAGTACATCAAATGGATGTTAAGACTGTCTTTTTGAATGGAGATTCAGAGAAAGACTCTATATGGAACAACGCGAGGGATTTTCATCTCCGGGACAGGAAAAGAAAGTCTGTAAATGGTAAATTATTATATAGCTTGAAACAAGCACCAAAATAATGGCATGAAAAATTTGATGGTGTTATGATGGAGTGTGAATTTAAAATCAACAAGTGTGACAAATGTGTTTACATTAAAGATACTGAAAATGACTGTGTCATTTTATGTCTTTACGTTGATGACATGCTCATTGTTGATAGTGACAATAAGATGATTAAATCACTAAAAAGATGTTAAATTTGAGATTTGACATGAAATATGTGCGTTTAGCTGATGTTATACTTGGAATCAAAATTTCGAGAACATTAGATGGGCTCGTTATAAGCCAGTCACATTATGCGGACAAAATTCTAGAAAAGTTCAGTAAAGATGATACCGGCATGCTAGAACACTAATAGATACAAGTTAACATCCATCTAGGAATAAAGGTGAAAGTGTTTCTCAAGTACTCGAGAANTGTATCTTCATTGGATATGCTCAAAATAGTAGTGCTTATCGGTTTCTTGTGTATGAATCTAAAATTTCAGATATACACAAAAACACGATAATGGAATGAGAAATGCTTCGTTCTTTGAACATGTATTTTTATACAGGTTCAAAGAAGAGGCAGCTCTTTTAAACGGAGATATGAGACTATAACTGAAAATAGTCAGGACCAAGAACTAGAAAATGAGGTTGAGGTTGAATCAAGACGTAGCAAAGGAAAATGATAGAAAATTTTGTGGTCTAGATTTTCTGACCTATATGCTAGAAAGTAGATCTCAAAGCTATCGAAAAATTGTAAACGCTTCAGAAGAACCTCAATGGAAAGAGGTGAAATAGATTCAATTTTGCAAAATCATACATGAGAGTTAGTGGATCTTCCTCCAGGAAGTAAACCATTAGGCTATAAATGGATTTTCAAACGGAAAATGAAAGCATATAGAACTATCGAAAAGTACAAAGCCAGATTAGTGATAAAAGGTTACAGACAATGGGAAGACCTTGATTACTTTGATACATATTCTCAAGTAACAAAAATAACATCTATTATGATGATATTCCTGATTGCTGCTTTACGAAATCTAAAGTACATCAAATGGATGTTAAGACTGTCTTTTTGAATGGAGATTCAGAGAAAGACTCTATATGGAACAACGCGAGGGATTTTCATCTCCGGGACAGGAAAAGAAAGTCTGTAAATGGTAAATTATTATATAGCTTGAAACAAGCACCAAAATAATGGCATGAAAAATTTGATGGTGTTATGATGGAGTGTGAATTTAAAATCAACAAGTGTGACAAATGTGTTTACATTAAAGATACTGAAAATGACTGTGTCATTTTATGTCTTTACGTTGATGACATGCTCATTGTTGATAGTGACAATAAGATGATTAAATCACTAAAAAGATGTTAAATTCGAGATTTGACATGAAATATGTGCGTTTAGCTGATGTTATACTTGGAATCAAAATTTCGAGAACATTAGATGGGCTCGTTATAAGCCAGTCACATTATGCGGACAAAATTCTAGAAAAGTTCAGTAAAGATGATACCGGCATGCTAGAACACTAATAGATACAAGTTAACATCCATCTAGGAATAAAGGTGAAAGTGTTTCTCAAGTACTCGAGAATTATTGGAAGTCTGATGTAATTGATGAGTTGCACAAGCCCAGACATAACCTATACAGTCAGTAAATTGAGTAGATATACGAGTAATCCAGGAGATGATCACTGGAAAGGAATAGTAAGAGTACTAAGCTACTTGAGATATACTCGTAATTTTGGACTGCACTATACCAAATATCCAGCAGTCATT